>JADNRY010000250.1:0-90149 GCA_015501585.1 Rhodocollybia butyracea
ATTTCCTGATGTGAGTGGGTGACCATACAATACGGCTCTCGTCGTAGAGCCACTAGCCTAGACAGTTCTGGAAATATTAATAAATTTCCATTACACCCTGTAAAAAATGTGAAACGCATTAGTAGACAGGGTCAGGCCAAGAAACCCGCACCTTTGTCAGTTGCTCAAGGAGCTATTTGGGAAGCCAGAAATGAGCGTTCTCAATCTCACCGCAACGGCCTTCATAGATGTATGGAAGCCATTGAGCAGAACACTGCTGCCGACAGCTGGAGCAGTGAGAAATCGGTTTCCCCAGTGAAAAAACGGCTCTTCGTTCACAAGGGACCTGACCCGAGTAATTTGGATGGGGTGGACATCTCTGATGGTGACCACAACCTCGATGTTAACAAGGAGGCTTTAGACCATATTAGCCTGGCCTTCCATGATATCCCGAAGGGAAAAAACGAGCCTGGAAGTAATAAAATTAGGCCAAAGAAGGCAAAGAAACGGCCGAAACACCGTGCCGGCTCAGAAGATTTAGTTGAAGCTCACATAAGAAATATTGTTGAGCACAGGCCGAGAAAGCCATCTAATAAATATTTGGTTCCGAATATTGAGCGTGTTGTGCGCCCTAATGAGCTTCTAGCTCCAACAAATCAGTTATCAAGATTACTGACTCTGGCCAAGGGCAAAAGGCAAGCTGGGAAGCAAAAGAACAAGGGTCGAGGCTATCCTTCCGACTCCTCTTCCGGAATCTGACTCTTCCAGCTCTGATTCGAGCTCTTCGTCAACGTCAGATTTAGATTCCGACACTTCGAGTTCGGACAGCACCGATTCGGGATATAGACGCCGTGACAAGCGCCGGCGGAAACATCACAAGAGAAAGAGCAAGATGTTGCTCAAACCTGATCCCCCCGAATTGTATGATGGCTCTGTGGATATTCGAGCATTCATTAAGTTTGTGACTGAAGGAACGGCATATGTACGTGATGGGCATGTCCCAAAAAATCGCCGTGTAATGAAATTGTCTAAGTACCTAACGGGAAAGGCATATCAGTTTTATTTGACGACGATTGTAGACTCTCCGTTTGACTGGAGATTGAACAAGTTTTTTACCGAGCTGTATAATTACTGCTTCCCGGTGACGTACCGTATGGACCAACGTCGTAAGCTCAAACAAGCTTTCCAGGATGATAAGTCGGTTCGAGACTTTCTTGCCGAATGGGATGACCTATTTGACACTGTTGGCATTCTCGATGAACGAGAGAGGGTCCACAAATTGTGGTCAAGCCTAAATGGAGATATTCAAAAAGGGCTCTGGAGGCAAAAGCTGAACCCAGAAATTTCAACCTACAGAGACGTTGCCATAGCCGCAGAACTCGTTGAAATTATTGAACATGCTTTGGACAGTAGTGATTACTCGATGGAGCAGGAAAATGGCCCATCCGAGTCTGACTCAGAACATGATGACTCCCGCCAAAATTGGCATTTTAAGAATGAATCCTCGTGTGGTGATTCCGAGTCTAACTCAGAACCAGAGGAATCCCACCAATGTCGACATTTCGAGAACGAATCTGAGTCTGGAGACAATGACTCCGGCCGACATCAGCACTCTAGCGGTGAATCTAGTAGTAACAGTTCGAGTCAGTATTGATATAATAATGGGTCTGACAGCTCTTCTCACCGGCAGGACTCCATTCGTGAACACCACGGGAATGGCCTGTATTTGCATGACCATCGCTCTAGGCGCCAAAACCAGCGGAGCGCGCTCTCTGAACAAGAAAAAATAGAGTATTTGGCCACTGGGCGATGCTTCAGATGCAGCGGGTATGGACATATCAGCCGCCACTGCCCAGAATTGGAGGTTAAACCTTCCCAGGATTCCGAGTCTAACTCGGCACGCAGTGATTCGGGGTCTGAAGGTGATAGTTTTGGCCCGGACCAGCACTCTGGCAATGATTCAATTCATTATGAACATGATGTTGAATCGGATCGCTTTACTCACCAGGAAAAGTCTATTCACAGACATCATGGTCAGCGACGCGAGCTTTCGCAACAGGAAAAAAGTGAATACCTTGCAATGGGTCGGTGTTTCCGATGCGGCGAGTATGGGCACATAAGCCGCCACTGCCGGAACAGGGAACCAGTCCATCGCAGGGATGATGGTTCCAGTACCACTTCTGGCACTGCAAATGAAGATCAAATCTCCGACCTTGAATTTGGGATGGTAAGCTATGTCCTCCCCAATTCAGATACAGCATTTGAAGTGAAAAGTCGGCCTCCGGCGAATCATCGTAGGAACTCACATCTTTGCCCAGACTTGTGTATTCAGGGCCAACGTAGTGAATGCCTATCGATGGAGAATCCGGATGTGCCACTTGGTCCACGAAAATGAGATCTGTGCAGCAGCACGAGTATAGCACTGTGAATGTTGTGAGTACCAAGAAGACTCGCCGAAAGAAGAAGAAAAATTCCGTCTCACACGATGTCCGTGAAGAACGAAAGGAGGGCGGGAGTACGGAGATTAATCCACTCTCATCAACTCACGTACCTGGTAATACTCGATTGCAGAAATCGACATCCAGACTCGTAGATGTCCCTCAGATGATGAATGGAGGGCGGTCTATCCTCGACCTAGAAAAATTGAAAGGCTAACGAAAAAACTTGATAAACTCACCTCTACTATTCAGATTCCTCTCCCCTAGCTTCAACAAACCCGAAACGGCAAAATCCTCATTCCCTCTCCCACTGGACACACCCATTTCATATCCATTTCTGATGTTAATGCTTGCATTAAATTCGACCGCATTCTGCGAAGTAAAAATGTCAACTTATGGACAGTCGATATTCCCGCAATCTATCCTTTCTTCGCTGAACAAGTCAATAGCGACCCATTCATTCGACCTCACGGAATTTCTACCTTTGATCACAACACTGGAGAGACATTTGCAGGGACACGAATCATTAATTGGGAGCACTTTGGACGTGTCGCGCAGAGAGATGTGGGAATTGATGAATTGGCTACAGGATTGACTACAGAGGATTGTAGCCTACACGAAGGATTGAAGGAAGAATTGAACAAAGAAAGGAAGAGAGGGTGGAAGGGACGAAAGGGCAGGCAGCAGAAGACCGGTTTGAAGGCCTATCGAGCTCCCGGCAGTCCTCCAGTTACTTCAGTGGCATCCGTGACTGCTCCGACTGATAGTTATCCCACCTGTGCCATTCCACAGACTCACGGCGCGCTATTCTTCTCCCATTTGTACCACAATACCTCGCCGAATAATCCCATCCACCACTCGACAGCGCCATCCACGCGGATTTCCCCTCTTGATCCCCTTCCTGATGCATTGAAACCCGAAATGCAGTCCAGTGACTATTTGGAAACTGATTTTACGCGTCCTGTTGTTGATAGTCAGTACCATCATGGGAAAAGAAGCTCACGCCGACGATATTCCATGGTGTGACGTGGTAGAAGAAGAAGAGATATCCTCAGCCGTGATGGATCTCTGGAGGGCGTATGTAACGGAGTTGTGACTCGTTACGCTGGCGTCTAACACTTTCCTTGATTGTTTTGATTATTCACTCATTATTTACTCGTTTCATTTCATATAGTATCTGCTTATGGTAATAGGCTTTAGAAAGGTATATAAGTTAGCTATTTACTGTAGGTAGGAGAGGTCCTCGTGAATCGAATTCCCCCCGGTTTACAACGGTTCTTTCGAGCTTACCTCTTTTCTCTCACTTCCCGTGTTACGCTACGGTGACTCTGTCACCCTAGTGTTACACTTGGTTCGCACTTTGAAGGGACAATTCTGCAGCTTGCTCGAGCCAAGCTGGTAAACACTAACCGCTTCGCTAACACACATGACAGATGATCGTGTTTTCACCAAGACGGCACGGCTTGCGGTTCTTGACGCTCGTCTCTGTCTTGATTATGGTCCAGAATTGTATCCCGTATCCCAGGGTATGCAACCTCACCCAAGTATCTGTACCAGAACCTCCTTCATCCTAAGGAGATGTCGCTTAAGCATCCTCGCTCAAAGATGGCTCCTGCTCTGCTTAACATGAAGTCATTCTTGCACGTTGGAGCATATGTAGGCTGGTTCCATAGGCATCTACTTGAGGCGGACGGAGAGATGATAAAGGAGGCAGAGGCACTCTGGAACAAGCAAAAGTCGCCGAAGTCGTCACAACTTAGGGCATTTCATTATCAATCGGACTCGACTGACACCGTTCCGGACGACTGAAAAGGAGGTTGGGAGCAACTAGACCGAGTGTTTTGTGTTGAGAATAGGAAACAATGGCCGTGGTTCACCAGTCTAGCTGCTCTTTTCGCTTACTGTACTATAACATGTTTTATTTATTGAGGAACTGTATTCTGTCATAGTCAGATGCACCTGGTAACAGAGCAGTATCAAGTTCCTCGGGACGTCAGCGCGCGTCAGCCTTTCCAAAAAACACAGTTTCTGTGAGTGTTCAAACGTTCACTATGCCAATTGAATCGCCGTAATATAAAGTTCTCAAAGCAAACGACATGCAGTGAGACGCATTTATACAGAATAATATATCTCTATCGAGCCTTGAAAGACATGGTTCTCCCATCCCGGAAACTGAGAGACATCAGCAAGGTTTACCCAGATATTGAATCGCGCATACCTTTGCCTTAGCTATCAGCATCACTCTATCGCCTGGTTCCAGCGATCTAACAAGCTCATGCCCGAGACCTTCTCGTCCCTTCAACGAAGTAGGAATGGCGTGTGCCTCTTCATCCTCGAATTCATACCATGTCACTGAATGCAGCTGTGGTTCTTTGCAAGCGACGATGTTACTTTGGATATGCCAGCCATTCGGGTCTGGTTCAGGGAAGAGCTCTGGAGACCAACGATTATGATGAGTACTGAAGGTGGAAGCACGGATGCCAAACCTTTAATGTCCGAAGAGTTAAAGCTGGCACCGAGGTTGAAAGGAGTGGCTGTAAGGTCGTGCCAGCATGGCGAAGCGGATGCTCGGAAGATGGTGGCCTCAAACCAACTCCATGATGTTCCTGGAACGACAAGTTTGCAAAGATTGTACTCGTTCACTGATTTTACACACCTCTGTTCTCCGGTGGTACGTCCACCCATCCCTGGTCAACACTTTCCATCTCGAACCGGACTTTCCGTACCCTCCTATGTCTATTCTGAACGCCAAGAATCTCTCTCGGAAGAACTGGTGGAGATATAACGTACAGCCACGTCGATTCAGTGGAGATATTTAGCGAAGCAATAGCGTCAATTTCTAAACTAGAATCCGCCCAGACACATGGCCAATATTCGGCGAAGAAAAGTATATCTTCGACTAGCTCGAGGGGAAAGAGATTTACGAGGAATTCGCGGACAAGGATCACGTCTTGTTCAGATGGGTTTCCATCGTACGATGGACTTTCTGCATCCTTAGTGAGGGCGGAAGAAAGAGTAGATAGAGCCGAGCCCATGAACGCGTTGGAAATGAAAATCTAGACTGGGATTCACCGGGGTCCGCGCGATATGCCGTCATTCGGCGAAAAGTCACATGTAGAATTCGTCCAAAAACGTTCGTCACTTCGTGAATAGAAATTGCTCGAGAGTTGATACAAAATACAGCGGAAGTAGTGTGGAAGATCGCGTGTTTTCTCTTCCATCCCCAAACCCAGTAGGACCCAGATCTCTACCGTTAAGGTCGAGTGCCCTCGATCTTCTTTCCACTCTTCTTTCCTGACGTCTTGGGCTTTTTTGCGGCTGGTCTGAGAATCTGTGAACAGTAAATCAGAAATAGTGATTGAACAAGGTAGGATGCACATACTTGGAAAGAACACAACAATGAGCTATCTACGCTCATGATCGCGCCAGAGTTATCAAACTCCCCACAGTAATTCGGCGCGCTGAAAACCGTTACCAAGTGGCGTTTCGCAAAGAAACTCGTATCCATCTTCGACAACCTTGGCAGAGTATTCAGTTCAGGGTAATCTTGGAGCGTATATATAGCGGGAATACCTGATGGGCACGACAAACTAAATCCAGCTGGTGTTTTCTTAAGAAACGCTGTACGATATCCGATCCAAAGGTGAACGAAACACCACGATCGTTTTCGCACCAACCAGCAGTACTTGGGTCAGGATCTGCCCACAATAAATCACAAAGCAGGCCTTTATGGGCGAATGAGTTACGAGATCAAAGGCTCTTTGAGGATTCATAAACTGACCGGTATCGGAATGTCTGTCGGACGCATTATGCGTTGTATCTGCTCCATCGAGTGGAGATCGGGACTGAGACCTCCATGCATAGCAAAGATCTTGTCATCGACTATCGCAGCGACTGGTAGGCAATTGAAACAGTCTGTAAAAGTTTTCCAGAGCTTGATATTGTACCGACGCTTGCCTGGTTAAGAGTTTAGTAGGCTTCTCATTACACGTCGTGTCCAATAAACGTACATTCGTCATAGAAGCCGTAAATTCTGTTTGTGCTCGCAGCTTCGTGATTTCCACGCAGTAAGAAAAAGTTTTCAGGATATTTGATCTTGTATGCCAAAAGCAAGCAAATGGTCTCCAACGAATGCTTTCCTCGGTCCACATAGTCTCCTAGAAAGAGATAGTTTGATTCAGGCGGAAATCCACCGTATTCAAACAGCCGAAGAAGGTCGTAAAAATTGGCCATGAATGTCACCTGCAGAAGTTATTAGCACTGCTCGTGCAAGCCTGTTCGTACTACGGCACATACCGCATATTTTTATTGGTGCCTCGAGCTCCAAAAGTACTGGTTGCTCCAGGAAGATTTCGCGTGCCCGCGTGCAGAGATACTTGATTTCGTACTCCAGCAGGTCGACCTGCTTTCCGGGACGATTTCCTCGAACTGAAGCCAAAAGTTAAGATGGTCATGTCAGTGGCTGTTCTGTGGTTTGCAATGTAGTACAGAATGTAAGGTATGACGAAAAATGTACACCTAAACGCCTGCCCTAAATACTGCACTGTGGATACACGTGATACTGCAAGCTGTTAACGACCTTCGCGACTTCCAGTACGTTTCGTTCTTGAGTGCACTGATTCAATGAGTATAGGTACTCTAACTAATGGTATCCAGCACAGCAAACTATTTGTGCTCGTATAAAAGCAGTTGCTCTATATTACTCTGCTAGTCTATCAACTGTTTCGTCTGGTCTTACCTTCCACTAGTCTGTTGATAACTGAGTCTAGGTCGATTTCTGTCATTATGGAGTCTGCTCAGCTAGCCGAATTATGTTGAAGCCTTGATTAATTATTCTCACCTGGAACATCGAGGTGAGCCATGGTTTTGGACAAGTCAGAGAGACGAATCGACACTTACTAGGTGAGGAATGGCAATTTCAACAGGAAAAATGGATGCGGGCACCAATGGAAGTGTGTGATGGTTTAAGAGAAAGGTGTGAATATGACTCGAGTCGAAAACAAATATATTTCAACCTGTCAGCCGACAGCTTATCTTGTTGTCCACTCCCGCTCTATTCAGATTTGAGACATTGGCTCAGGCTGGGCTCAGGAGCCGTTGCTAGCCTACATTAGATGCTTTTGGGTTGCTTCCTCAAGGAAGCATGTGGGATGTAAACCCATACCAAAGAATGTAATCACAACGCTTTGGAGCTAGTTTGATAGATGGGTAATTTGCCTGCATCAAATCATCCCCAACTTCTAGCCCAACAACTCAACAAGTACGTATATGTCTTCGAGGGAAATCAAGCACTCAACTTCAGTGTTCCAGAATGGGATGGACAGAAGGTGTCAGGCTGTAATGTTTAACAGAACTGCGGTGAGAGGAGCTTAGCTCACAATAATAGAGTCTAGACTCATAGAGGTCTTCGTTTCGCTTGAAAATGATAATGACCATCGTCTTTCGAGGTTCTTCATATTTACAATCAGAGAAATACTCTAGGAATAAAGCAAGATGTCTATGTGTTCTTTATCTCACAATTCAAACTCTGAGTCCGACTCCGTGTCCTCAGCGCCTCCATCGATGCCCGAATGTGACGCACATAAGGCCTTTTTTATCTCTTGAGCGACGGCCTCAGCAAGCTTCGGAGGAACGGAGTTCCCCACCTGAGTCAGTTTCAGAAATTATCCTACACTTGACAATTTTAAATCGACTGACCTGCTTGTATTGATTTTGAGTCGATCCTTTAAAGCGCCAGTAGTCCTATTGAGAGAAAGATGAGCGCTTCTAGGTGCAGAGCAGCAGACAACACAAGGTACGGACGGGAAATGACATGGCGCGCGCCATTTCTCTGACAGTCAGAATGCGATTCGTAAAATCTATGTAAAAGTTAAGGTGAAATCGAAATCAATGCGATATTGGAAGGAACGTACTGGGATGTCTACACGTCCATCTATCAGTCGGCTGGGTACGAATAGCTAGGAAAGATTCGACGTAAGTCTATGGCAAGGGAAGGGAAGGATGGAAACACCAACTCGAAATGGGTTCATCCCAAAGTGGAATGGTATCCTCTTCGTCCCATTTCCTGACATTGCGGTTTGAGCAACCAGTACAATGGTTGGCAACTGCCTGAAACCTATCCTCTGGATGATCTACACGGGCGTCACCTTTGTTGTTCTTGGTGTCCTTTATACAGGTCGGGTTGTCCCATTGTAAATCTCCTATTGCGTCTCGAAGAGTCTGTACAGGAAGTTTTCCTTCTCCACCATGAGTCGGTACTGGCCACGCTGGTAGCGGTCGATCCTGCGCAGCTGCGATCACAATGAGTCTCTTTCTTGACGAAGGTACGCCGTAGTGAGAAGCATTGAGGATTCTATATGTAAGAGAATAGCCCAAATTGAGCACTTCGTACTCAAGTTGCCTAATCGTATGCACGTGACGCGCAGAAATTTGATGCTTCAAAGTTCAGAGAGTAGTGAAATCGATGTTAGAAAGGATAGAGATGCTAGGAAAGACAAAGGGTTTGCTTACCGGCACGTTTTCATAGAACTGTTGCAAAGACAGTGAGTGCATTGTAAGTAAGGGAACAATTCCGGTAGTAGTAAATCCACCAACCATGTACGCAGGCCCGAACTTCTTTAGCGCATTAGGAACCACGTCCACTGCACTCCTGTTCTTTTCGTCGTTTTTCCCCCCCGGATTTGCTTTACTGAATCCCTGGCACGGTGGGCTGATAAGCATCACCGAAAGAGGATCAACAGTCGTTTCTGGCCAAGGACGTTGCAGGAATGTCTGAACCGATTCGTTGTAGGACTTCGCAGACCGACAATTTATCTAATCACGGAGCGTAAGCGGCGCATTGGCGTAGAACGATACGAAAGAAAACAGACCTCAAAAGCAAGAGATGCGATACCATCTTTGTCAACGCCAAAAGCTGGTTCGAAGCCCGCCTATGCTGTTCAAAAGTGTGAATAATTACATTGTCATTTTCTCGCAAGTTGTATCATACAATTTCTCGCAAGTTCAAATAAGTGTCAATTTCTCGCAAGTTCAATCATCCAATTTCTCGCAAGTTGTATTCAAGTTTACTTTATTTCTCGCAAGTTCGGCTAAGTGTCTATTTCTCGCAAGTTCTGACATTGGTCAATTTCTCGCAAGTTAGTTTTCAGGGCCGGTTAGTTATGTAACTTACCATATCTGGTAGAGCCAGGTCTCGACTCTGTCATGTGACTAGTGAGCAACGACACATGACAGTAGGACCGTGACCTCGGGTATTTCGGCTATCCTGCTCATATCGTATCATATCATATCATATCTCATCTTCAGGCATATCTGATCTGGAGGATAAGATATACGTGAGAATCTAGTTATCAGCCTACGGCTAAGCGCCCACCATTGAATCTAATCATCTTCCAAGTTGATCGTCTTCGCAAGTTTGCTGGCATGGATAGCCAAAACCGGCCTTGATGGCCCATGAGATTAAAATGTGAGGTGTATGGCTACATGTACAAGTAGATACTATGGTAAGAAAAGGAGTGAACATTGGCAGTAAGGGGTTTTGCTCAAGTCAAGCTCAAGTTTTGCTTGTACAAACTGGTGATAAAAAGAGAAAAACTGCCAGCTCGAAATGTCCTTAAGCTGTGTCACTTGGCAACTGAATGAATGCTTGCCCAAGTCTCAGTTGCACCAGAGGGACTTGACCACTTGCCAGCGGGATAGCCGTCGGCCGATCGGTGATCACCCGAGGTCACGGTCATATTGTCATGTCGCTAGTCACATGACAGAGTCGAGACCTGGCTCTACCAGATATGGTAAGTTACATAAGTGACCGGCCCTGAAAATTAACTTGCGAGAAATTGACACTTAGCCGAACTTGCGAGAAATTGGATGATCCAACTTGCGAGAAAATGACTATGTATTTATTCACACTTTTGAACAGCATACCCGCCGCTTCGAAACCGCAAGAAGACCCACCGACGCCACAGAACAATTCGCCGATTTTCAACTGCGTGATCTCTGGAAGATTCGGAGGAGGTTTGAGAACCTCGGAATGTTCACGGGGATGCCTTCCTACAGGAAGTAATGTTACTTCGCGGGCCCACATCCCCTTACCCCGCAAGCGATATGCCCAACGACATGCCAAGTTTGTGACCCCATCATAAAGTTCTTGCCAGTCTACCTTATCGTGGCGAACTGAAACCTCTCTGATGAAATGAGATATCTCTTTCAATTGGTATTCTTCGGCATCGTCAAGAGTGCCAATTTTGGTCTGGTCCTCAAAAGTCAGAAGGAGTTCGGAAGCTTTAGCGTTCGTGTAGAGATCCTTCCAATATACGTATCGGGTGACTTTGAAGATCGTGTCACTTTCATCTACATCCAACTGTTCGATCGAATGGATATAGAGAACAACTTTGACCTCTGAGGCATCCGGCTTGGCTTTTTTGAGGCAAGCAACATAGCTTTTGTGCTCCTCTACACGTACGTCGCCTACGACAACTGAACGTCGATAGTAATAGGAACTTACTGGCTAGATTGACGCAAAAAAAAAAATAAGCCAATCCATATCTCGGGAGAAACGACCAAATTAAATACCTCGGACCGAGCATGCTCTGGCTTACGGGCTACCACAGAATACATCTCATCATCATCACGCAGTAGCTCTTCGTCCTCATACTCTGTGTCGGACTCATCGCTATCATCGTTGTCGTCTGTATCGCTGTCTGGGTCTTGCATTACACTCCCGCCGCCTTCCGCCCCATTGCTTGAAGCAGAGCCGATAGAGGTTCGTTTCGATTTTTTTTTTCAAGTTGTCATCCATGCCAGACTGGACAGCGGCAGATGGGATGACACCCTGGCTTGATTTTGGCTTCGCGGGGAGATCCTGGTTTGATTTTGGCTTCGTGGGGAGACGTTTAAAGGCCTCAATAAAGTCTGGACTGATGGTATCGGATTCGGTTGCTGCAGCATACATCGTAATGTGGAGAGTTTTGTCCACCTCAAACTGATTCGGAGAACTCTTTCCAAGGGGAATTCACAACTTTTTGCTCCAATAACTTCTGTTCCTCACACGAGATGACAAGTATCCACTGATCTGCTCCCGACTGGGGTCCATCGATCCATTCAACACACAACACGCCGTCCTCGTAACGTGTTTCCAGTGACACTGGGGAATAGGTGGGACTACAAAGGATAGAGGAGGGCTGTAGAGAGTTCCCTCCTTATCCCAACATACTTGAGCATTGTACATATGGCCTCTGAGGAGGCCATCTCTCAAGATGATTCGAGTATCCGTAGAGAGGAGAAGGATATCGGGGGTAGACGGAGTATCTGCGAAAGTATTACCTGTAAACGGTACTTTGACTACTACAGTGGACCAAGACATACCCAAGCTGGCTTCATTCTCCTCCATTTCTATGTCATTCTGATCTGGAGGTGGAGAATTGTCAATACTGGTTTCAATAGGCTGTTCTGTGATAACCTCCTTCGCTTGGACCTCTTCTGTGGTAACCTCCTTTGTTTGGATCTCTTCTGTGATAACCTCTTTCGCTTGGGCATCTTCTGTGATAACCTCTTTCGCTTGGGCATCTTCTGTAATAACCTCCTTCGCTTGGACCTCTTCTGCGATAACCTCCTCCGCTTGGACTTCTTCTGTGATAATCTCCGCTTGAATCTCTTCAGTAATGATGTTTACATGTAGCGGCTCTCCTTTGCCCTCCTCACGTATTATTATCTTGAAGCCGGTGAGAGAGTCATCGATGGTCCAGGACAGTACTGGTTCCACACGCTTTTGGAGATCCTCATCCCATATATCAAACGACAAGTCTCGGGGCATTGATTTGAGCGCGAGTTGACGGCCCATGTTCAGCTCGGATTTCCCAAAAGCAGTAACATGCTGGAGCTCCTGAGTCATCAAATTCAATACATGAAGAGCTGAACAATCGCACACAGAGCGCTCCTCTGGCCAGAATCTACAGTTCTCAGTAGCCTCCTGCAGTATGCTCGAAGGTTTACATTCATGATGAACATCGGTCGCGGAGTTAGACGAATACTGGTGCAGATTAGCGTCCGATGATTCTGTGCTTGAGGAATGAGAGGGAGGGATACATGATGTTAGAGAACATCTCGGTTCTACTGCCGCCAGATGGCGGGAACACATTTTAAACTGCGGTTTCTCGTGGATATACACAGTAGAAAGGGTTAATTCATGGATGAGCAGTCCTTCATCATCAGGTACAGCTTCAATGTCAGTTTCTGACGGAGCCTTTTTGAACTGGTAGTGATTGTGATAGTGCTGCATTGTCGGTGCGTCGTAATCGAGAAAGGCTTCGACAACATGGTATGTATGAATCGACTGTGTGCTACAATGCTCCCTGTAACGACCGGAGACGTCCAGGTTCTTGAACTTCCGTTTCCGTTCTTGCTCAGGCGTCCGGATAACTTCGCAGTTTAATAGTACACTGCAGAACCGCTTGGGAATCCAAACTGGTTTCCTTTTCAAGACTTGTTCAATTATTCGAACTGGCTCTGTCGTGTCCTCTGCGAAGTAGAAAAAGGTTTCTGCACCTTTGTCCTCCCGCAGTTGGGCAAAAAGCAGTTTTTCCATCTTCTTTTGTCATGAAGCCATTCGCGTCGATATATCGCGCTTCGATACACTCTGAGTGATCTAGAAGAAGCCTGAGATAGAGTATGCGAGCTTGGACAGATTCGGGGAAGACCGATTGCCAGATGCGATAAACAACTCTAGCGCATTGAAAGTCACTTTCAAGTCCTTTGCGATCACGTCCCATATGCACTCCGTGCCATATATCAACACCGTACCAAAGACCATTTACACCGGTTTGCTTCTGCACAAAGACCCCTTTAACCTGGAAAGATACATTATCGAAAAGACGTGAGCTGCATACATATCAAGTACTCACGAAGATTTGCTCCTTATATTCCTCATCTAGTAGTATAGAGCCTATTTTGTACACATTCATTTCGGAACTTAGCCTCTCCTTCGGAGGCTTCAAGAAGAGAAATCGGTCAAAATAGACTTGTCGGATGGGGAAATTTCGAATTTGAGTCAGGACTCCGTTCACTTTTGGTAACCCCGAATTTGTTTGGTGAGCCATCAAAATACCGCTATCATCGTAGCAAAAGTCCCAGCGGTGTTTTCCAGTAACGAATATGACACAGGAAGGAAACTCCCTCGTTTCACGTATCATGACATTGACCCCCTGCCGACTGTGTGTCAACAATACAGTATGAGCAATAGCCATTCCAATATTCTCACCATTTTTAGTCCGTCTCCATGGTGTCCAATGAATCCTGTCTTCCCTTTCTTGCTAGTGTTTCCGAAAGTGAGGCAATCGAGATCGAGAGGTTCAGAACGGTTGAACAGTTCCAAATGGCAGCATTCACGGTCTGTCTTCAAACTTAGCCAGCCAAGCGGAAGCTCAGCAATAGCCCTATCCTTTCTTTTAGTGGGAAGTTTGGTGGAGATCTCGCGACGTCGAAATTCGAAGGTGATTGTGGTCTCGTATGGCAAAGTATGGAGATCCTGATTTACCTGACCAACAGAGCTTACCTCCCGGACTTCAATGTCCTGAGAACTCAGAGTGTCGTCTTCTTCAACTTTGCGTATATGAGCCAAAACACCATCGAACATGTTTTGTATGAGCTCCCTGAGTCCCGCGGAGCGGGCCAATTCTCTACCTTCCCATAGTCTCGTTTTATGTTCATATCTTTGCGATTTTTGTGTTTCGCAATCTTGGTGCTTTCTGCGAGTTCATATGTCCATGGTCCAGATATCTTTTTAGAAGGTGGTTTGCGAGGCAACTTCGGTTTAGAGTCTACTGTTTTAGCGAGATGGGGCTTTTTTGCCGGCTGGTTTGAGTTTGTATCGTCGCTTTCTGCGTCAGAATAAGCAGAGCCGCTATCGCTCGGAGTCATGGTGATGGTGGAGAGTAAAAAGAAATCAGGTTATGTAAGTAAAATTATCGTTGATCGATGGCTATTACGCTCACATTTGGTGATGACAGAATTCAAGGGTGGGACGGAAGTCGATTGTAACCGCTGGCCATTCTTCTCCGTCTCTGTATATCATACTAAGATAATACCTCTCTGATAACAAAGATGGAGACTGACTCAGGACCGTTAGAAATACGTCCCCTGGATATTCGACACCTCCGAAAATCATCCTCGATTGGGTTCCCGACAAGGAAATTCGAGGGGAACTACGACTGCAAGCCAGGGTGGGATCTCCGTCAAGGACTATATAGTCATTATACCATGTCAAAGGTTTTGACCATCGGAAGTTCTGAAAGCTTGACCTGAGACAAACAAGAACTCTCGATCTTTCCTTCCTTCCTCGAGTGGCACCCGCATATCACGAATAAGTTTGGTTGTTTATGGTCGCGTCTGCTATTATAGGTGATGTAATTCAAGTTTGGCGCACAACCCGAGTAGGAGACGCGTAAGTTATAGCTGAACAGGAAATAAGAGACATTTCATAGCCAAGAAAACTACAGGAAAGCCTCTAGTTCCGCTCGCGACAAGAACAACGTCGCAATTCATCAAATGTGGAATCTATGCATGCAAAGATGATAGGGGGGTATGAATAGCTAATTCTACATCAAGCTAAAATTAGTATGTTACGAATATACAAATCGAAAAAATCAAAATGGTACACAAGAAGTACGAAACAGCGTAAAAACGGAACAGCGTAAAAATGCAATCGTAGGGAGCAGCAGGACGCAGCGCAGCTGCAATTTGACAACGACACTAACGAGAGATTAGAGGCCAGTGAGACCATCTACGGTACTTCCAACACTGTCTACGACGTCACCAACAGTGGTAACAGCTCCATCGACGATGCCAGTCACAGTGGATGTGATTCCACCAACGAGGCCGTCGCGTTTCAGACCGATAAGACCGTCTACGGTGCTTCCAACACTGTCCACGACGTCTCCGACAGTGGTAACAGTTCCGTCAACGATACCAGTTGCAGTGGATGTGATTCCGCCGACAAGGCCGTCGCGCTTGAGACCGACCAGACCGTCTACGGTACTTCCGACGCCATCCACGACGTCTCCGACAGTGGTAACAGCTCCGTCGACGATGCCAGTCGCAGTGGTTGTAATTCCGCCAACAAGGCCGTCACGTTTCAGACCGACAAGACCGTCTACGGTGCTTCCAACACTGTCCACAACGTCTCCGACAGTGGTAACAGCTCCATCGACGATACCAGTTGCGGTGGATGTAATTCCGCCAACGAGGCCGTCGCGGCGTCTGAGACCAGTAAGGCCATCTACGGTACTGCCAACACTGTCTACGACTTCACCAACAGTATCGACAGCTCCATCGAGAATGCCTGTGGCAGTTGATGTGAGTCCGCCAACGAGGCCATCGCGACGTCTGAGACCGGTAAGACCGTCTACGGTGCTGCCAACGCTATCAACGACGTCTCCGACAGTTTCAACTGCACCGTCCAGGATTCCTTGATACAATATATTAGGTACAAATCCACGTAAAGAAATGAACCAAACGTACCAGTCACAGTTTCTGTAAGACCTCCGACAAGTCCTGGGGACGAAGAAGACGCGGTTGATGAGGCAGTGGCAGAAGAAGCCACAGTGGTGGCGGAGGCAGATGCGGTTGATGAGGCAGCCACAGAAGAAGCCACAGCGGTGGCGGAGCTGGATGCTGAAGATGCTTGTCTTCGGACCTGCGAAGAAGAGGACATTGAGAAAAATCTAAAGTCGGAATAACTACAGTACGGCTTACAGGTGCAGGAGCTGCAACAACAGAGCCTAGCGCGAGGGCAAGAGAGAAGAGGCGAATGAAAGTATTTGAAGAATGCATGTTTTTCGAGGTTGAGATAGTTAGATTTGGGGGGAGGAACAAAGCTTGGTTGTGGTAAAGACAGGCGGGGCTGGGAAGTAACGAATGTGGGACCTAAGGACGTGGAAAGTCAAAGGAGGGATGAGTACGGAGGAAGATGTATTGTAGCTTAAATACCTACGGTGGGCGCCCAGGGTTCGGAAAGAACGATCGAGCTTTCGAAGGGACCGTGGAGCATGTTTGGAGCTCTATTTCCCAAAGCTGGCCGTGTTTCCAAGTTCCGTGTGGCCCGTAGTCAAGGAAAAATTAGCGGGCTACAAACACGAGCTGAATACATTGATATCGAGGCTGGGGTGGAGCCGGATTGGAGCAACTGGAGTGATATGTATTAGTTTTGGAGTCTGATGACCAGTCGCCAAAAATTTAAAAAATGATAAAAATTGCGAATTATATTCGCGGAAGAAGATTCATCGGAAGGGATAAGCGGGAGAACCTCATGGATGAGGCGGAGTTTCTGGTATAAGTAAACACAGATGATTCGACAGAGTAAGTTGGACTACAGCTTTGTACTGTGGATGAAGGTCGCAGAACCTGGTAATAATAATACACTACACGGAATACACGGAGTATTTGGACGAGCTGTGATTACAGCGTGTTTGTGTAGTCGCCAGCAGAATCATCACAGTTGCTCCAAAAAGAGGAGTAACGGCTTCCCGACATCGCGGAAACAGCAGGGAGCAGGGAGCCCTGAGGGCTTCAGCGTTGATGGAGTAGCCCACAAACTATCCGTTTCAGAACTGACATTCCCTCTACGGACCCGAGCGAAAGACGCGGGTCGAAGTGTAAGGAGGAGGCATAGCACGATGACGGGGACACCGAGAGCCGACGGAAATACAGGATGATATCGCAAGTCGCCCGAGAATTTTGCTTCATCGAATCGTGAAGAATCCAGATTCCACAGTCTCCCTCGTTTTCCTGAACATTTTTTCCAAGTCTGAATGAGACAGCATTGCCGGTATAGGCACATTAAGGTGATCGCTCAGCCATTGCATCTCGGCCTTGTCCAAACGGACCTCTAACACCACCTCTTGCAGGTATGGTAGCGATTTTCGACTTTTGGTAAGGAGCCAGAGTTCGACGAATAGAACGTCTAACGCAGAGATGATCTCCTCTTGGGATCTCTGAAATAAGGAATTTAATTCAGAGTTGCTAGGGGCATTCTGAGGAATGAATATTCGGTCGAGAGGGATCATAGAAATGCTAGGAACCTCCTTCGGAAAGAATGTTTGGTAGTCGAACACGAACATGAGTGTGGAGTTATGGGAGACGATCAAATTGAGTGAACGGAGGTGAGAGAAGAGGGATAAATGTGGAAGGATAGTTGGTCGAAGTTGGTCGGACTCTGTCATGTCGAGGAGGAATTTCATCAGGTCGTTAAGCTTGGTGAAACACAGAGTTAACGAGGATATTTGAGGAAAGTTTGATGTTAAATAGGGGAGTAATTTCGTCCCAGAAGCTTGAGGGAGGAAGTATGAGAGCGGGAAGAAACGCGATAAGAGGAACTTGACGCACCATCTGCAATGTCTGAAATTTTTACTTCCAATACAGGAGTTAAATGGGTCAGAGAATCGGATTGTAGTGCTTGTAAAACAATGCCTAAAGTCGGTAACGACCAGTCAATGACACCAGTACCCAGACTCATTAACTCGGCTAGCGACTGAATCTTCAAGGCTCGCAATTGATAGCAAAGTCCACTGAAGCAGCACCGATCGGCTAGTTTGAAGTTCAAAAAAGAACCTTTGGATAAATCCGGAAAGAAAGCATACGAAACACCCACAGATACGGACGGAGTTCCATCGTACAGGTTACGCGTAAGATCGAGCGTACACCACATCCTGCGTCCGTTGGTGACACCCAATTCAAAAAGTCCCTGGAAGGAGATGCGGCGCAGACACGGAAACCGTACACAGGAAAAAGAATGCTGATTTAACATCCGTTTAATATCAGAATTTCGCATCGAGTTGTGACCACAAAACGTGATATCCTCCAAGCAAGCAGCAGCTGAGGAGATTATCCCGCCGAAAGGCTCTGATCCTAGAAAATACAGAACCTGAGGCCCGCTATCGATGGTGAGAGACCGAAGATGAACAAAAGAAAGTTCATCTGCAAGTTGAAGAAGGGGATGTATGACCGAATCAGGATAGAGTTGCAGTGAGTGAGGACTGTGATCTGCGTCATGACTGCTACGACAGAACATGAGTCGAAGTCGAACAACATTCCGCGTAATGTGAGCAAAGGACGCTCCATTGGAATGAAACCGCTGGACACTGCGATCTTCATAGAACTTGCAGATGCAATGCGGATCCGGGTCTCGTACAGACGGAGTTTTTCTGGAGACAGGAAGGACACCAAACAGTGCTTTGAACTGGCGTTTGCGTTTAGGAGGAGGATCTGGTTGATTTATGGAGCATAAAAGCTCAAGGTAGGAAAACAGAATTGTGGCCGCAGAGGTATGCCAGGCTGTGGATACAAGCGAACATGCCTTTAAAGCTACAGTGTCATCGGACAAGAGTTCAAGTATGAGATTCAATATCTCGGTGGGTAGAGGTACGGACATGGTCGTCGTTGTGGGAAACCTAGAGAGCTGACAGATTCATGTATAATATTGCCGGCGTTCAGATTTTGGATTATGCCGAGTGATTGACTTCCTTCTTTCCTTCCTCAGCGCCTGGGACAGAGCTTTTGGAAAGGCACGTACCTTTTGGCCTTGATAACACAGAAAATAACTCGGTAGGCCGCCATTTTTCATACCAGACCGAGGAGCGTTGACCTTGACAGTGACACTATCTCCCGTACTAGCGAAAAACTTAATGGCAAGGCCTGGTCCGAGCGGCCCGACTAGACGCGACGATATCACGTGAGCAGTAGGTCACGCGTTAGTTAAATAGTTCGAAATAGCGCGTTCTTTCAGTCAACAATCACTTTTGTTTCGTTCCCCCATCTTCACCTTTTCAACCTTGCTTCAAATTTCGTTCTCATCTTCAATCACTTCTAATCGAAATGCCTCGCAAAGCAGCAGCAGCAACTGAAGGTGTTGATGATGTCCCTGAGCCTCGTCGCTCCAGCAGAATCAAAGATATGCCCAAATCCGCAGCCCCTGTCGCCAAAAAGGCCCCAGCTAAACCTCGAGCAAAAAAAGAATCCAAGGCAGACGGTGAAGAAAAACCTAAAGCTGCTCGAGGCAAGAAACGCAAGGTTGATGAAGAAGCTGAAGAAGAGGAAGGTGCTGAAAAACCTGCGTCCAAGAAGGTGAGACATTGTCCTTGTTGTTGTCCCTTAGGCCGTACTCACGCTAACGTTTTATGTTCAGGCTAAACCGGTGTCGAAAGCAAAATCCGCTGCTGGTAGTAAGCCACCATCCAAGGCCAATGGGTCATCGAAAGCTCCTGCTTCAAAGGCCTCGAATAAACCTGCCAGTCGTGCTGGGTCTAAAAAGCCTACGTCTAAAGTCGGTCTCCGCTCTGCTTTATTGATTCTAAACATAACTGACCGTTTAATTCGTTAGGCCGAAGTCGAGTCATCTGCAGCTCCGGCCAACGTCGATGAGACTATCGCAGAAGAGCCGGAGGCTGAAGCTGAGGCTGAGGCCGCCGCAACAGAAGCCGACTAGGTATTATTCTGGCGCTTATTGTTGCATGTCGCCATTAACGTCTCTGGAACAGGCTTGACTATCTCTCATCGATATCCATACTCCCTGTCACACACCTGCCTCGTGTGTATCGTGGATCTGTCTTTTTTAGATTGATTCAATCGACTCCTCGAGGGCTTGTCGCAATAGGCCCAACCCTCGCCCTATCTTATTACACGTGTCTGGTTCGCTCTGCTGTTGTCGATTTTGTGTGTTTCCCGTTTTTGTCTTTATCTCTATAGCCCTTAGGTCTTCGTTTGTTGTCGTTCATATCTATTATTTTTTTTTGTTTCTTGTGTATGTGTAATGTGTGCGATCATCCTGATACTACTGTAGCTCGTACTCGTTCATATAGTGCACCATATCTTCTCAGTTTGGTTTATGGCCATACTATTCTTTCTCTTCTCGTCCATAACCTTCCTTCTTTAGGACAACGAGTTCGTATCCTGTCCCTGTATAAGTTGCCTACCTTGTCTTTGTCGTCTCCTTATTCCTTCCTTCCACGACTTGCTATGTTATCGTGACGATCTCTTCCTACCGTATTCCCGGTTTCTTTTTACCTATGTCGTGTGTACAGGCTTTTCGCCGCTATATATCGCATACTTATTTTTATTGCACCAGCTGTCTATTATTGCAACGTTGTGATGAGCAAGGTTTTTGGGGACAGCAACGGCGACTTGAATTCTACAAGGGAAACAAACTACAATTGCCTACAATGATAATGGTATTTGCCGGAATATCCTATCGGCGTCCACAATCCCCTCCAGTTCTTTTGATTCACCAGAAAAGACTGGGAACTCGCTAATCCGCAGTCTGGTAGCCTACCAACCAGAGTCAGAAAACCAGGCGATACCATGAACCGAAGACGCCTACTCACCCCAAACGGAACCAACCGTATCTTGCTCACCTTCCCAACGCACTCTGGGTTTTCCGGAGGGGACGTAACGAACATATCCCCGCCCAGAGGCCAGTCAATCGGGCACGCAGATACAACGATACTCACGGGTGGCTTGCCCGAGTCGAATATCGGCGAAGGGAGAATATAACGGTCAGAAAGATTCGCCTCGTTGTGAAATGACATTGTAGCAGGATCAGCATCGAGAGCGTATTCCCAAGCTGCAGTCGGTTCAAGTTGTAGGTCGACAGCGTGCGGCTCCAGAGGGTCTTGAGCAATGATTTTTTCGGAGCGGGGAACTAAAAACTCGTATGAGAGAAGACGAAGAAATGTTGAGCTTAGACTCACTATCAAATGCATAGTTTAACGGGCCTCGGTGGATGGCTATCGAACCATGAGGACGCTGCTCTACGTTCACGAACCACTTCAAGTAATGCAGGTCGGAACGATTGTATACACACACCGATTGTGATTTCCGCAGGAAAGTGCATCGAGATAATTGTCTCGCCTTCGTCAACAGCTACCGCCATAAGGCCTGTTTCTTCATCTGGAGTGAGCGCTATCTGTGCGCCATCGTTCAACGACATGGAACCACCCACAACCCAGCTGGGCACGCGGATATAATACATGAATGGTTTCGTTGCGGTGATGGTAGTGTTGAGTATGTCGTCAAACGGATAGAGGGTTTCGACAGAGATTTTCACCAAATTGTCTGGTGAATGGATGATATCGGTGATTGTCGGCGAACAGATTCATGCATCCCGCTTACCTCCAGCCAGCGTTGTCTCAACGTTAAACGGGCCCAGATAGAGCTGAACCAGTCCCTTTCCATTATCGGCTTTCAGGAACGCGTTGGTGATAAACTTCGGCCAGCCTGGATGTCGTGAGTTTCTAAGGATGTTCTGCCGTAGCAAGGACAAGACAGACCTTGTGGAAAGTTGACGGTGCAGCACCTAGGCGGCGAAGCCATTCAAGGTCAAGCGCTCTACATAGGCAGTGAGGACTGACGGATAGTTTGGCTCCAAGCCAAACACGTTAGAGTATGGGCTGTACGGGTGTAAATACCATTATAACAGCGTGAATGAACCTCTCTCACCCATCTTCTGGGAACGGATTTCTGTCCAGGAAGTCAAACGGTAAGCGGGATGAAACGGAGTGTACACGGGGACTAACGGGCTCATGTTCTTCGCGGCGACCTGATTCTGTTGTTGTAAATACTGGCGTCCCCACATATCGGCGGTGATAGTCGCGGGGAGAGCATTGTACGTCATTCGCTCAACCTACATGGGAGGGAAAACTTCAAAAGTACATATGAGAGCGGAGGCAGACGCTTTACCCTGTCCGCGTACTTGAGGTCTCCGATAACCTGATAGAGGTAAGAGCCGCTGGAAATGAACGCAGTCACTTTCTACAAGAGATACGCAGTGAGAGAGGATATAACGCACGACAACATCGCTTCCTAAAGGCGAGGAAGATAAAAAATTCGAATAGCGAAAACAAAGTCAGCGCTGTACCGAGCTGAGAGTGTAGATAGCGTACCACGACGAGGCATAACTCTGTGCTATATAAATGAAAAAAATAAGGTCAGATGATCCGTCGAGTAAGAGACAGAGGACCTACCCTCTAACAGCTTCAAGGCCAGCCAACATCTCGTCAGCGGCATACGCACCGGATGGTCGGCCATGATACTGGAACATCAAGTCCCAGGCAAGGTTTGCTGCGTCAATATCTGTGATTGAAGTTGAGTATCTAAAAGGAGATGCGCGACGTGAAACCTACCAGAACGATTATGCGTGAAACGATACGTAGCAGGAAGCGCTTTGAGGCCTTCTGCCATGTTGACGCCGTGCCATGAGAGCTCCATCCCGAATGGATTCGTGAGGTTTTCAACTGGCCCGGTGGGAAAGTACTACAAACACGTTTGAATAGGCGTTCAGTTGCGGCGGAGAGGACATACTTCTTCAGAAAATACTTTCTCCCAGGGAACACCGCTCCATTTAAGTCGCTTCATTGTATCCACGAGCAGTTCTTCTTCCCCTCTTGGGTGGAAATCGTGCAGCCTGCTGTGGAGTTTACAGATATCCGGGAGGTAGAACTTGTTCACCCACCATTGCAATACGATTACAAAGTCCTCCCATCGAGTGGCAGCCCAATCGTCTACTCCTTCATTCCGTCGGAGCATTTCATTCGCTAGCTTTACAAATTTATGCAAGGCGGAGACGACCCTTTCAGTGAGTTTGGGGTTGTATTCAACCATTTGTATGGCGCCGAAGAAGAAAGGGTATCTGTAGTGAGGATCATGAGTGACTACAAAGTCTACTTCGATGACTAGCACCTTCCCCACAGAAATCGTGGCTTATCTGTGCCTACTTCGGGACCTAGCCATCCCGTAGAATCTTGATTATCCAGCACATAGTCGAGGAATTCCTGTGTCTTCTCCATGATAATAGTGTTGTTAATCAAGATACCGTTTGGAGTCATCGCGTTGAACCAGTAGCTTCCGGCTACAAACACTCCGGGGATAAGCCGAGTACCAGCATTTTATCAAAAGAGATACCTTCTTCAAGGTACGAGTAGTAGGAATCACCGCCAATCCAGTCCGACTTGGACACACTAAAACAGCGATGATAACGAGGAAAAAGGACGCGTGTAAGATAGCCACATACAGATCATAGAATTCATGCATGTGTCCGGCAACCCCGTCCGTTTGAACCTGGAGCTACTTGGGTCGTAAGTACAAAACTACCCAGAAGGCACAAAGTCGGGTAAGAGGCCTAATGACTTGATCATGGAGCCATCCTGAGGGCTTTATATCTCCCAAAGGCAGAGTCAAGAACCGCTTTGGCATAACTAGCAGGTAGCGCGTTCACCGATAGCTTCAAAATAGTGAGCTAGTTTTACGCACGCCCATATTTGGCCTGGGTATTCCAGATTATCACCAGGAGCAAGAAAATAGGCAATATCATTAGACGAGAGGAAGAGTGGCGCAAGCCTAGGCGCTCAAAAGCACATGACGTTGAAAGTGACAGGCACCATACGTGACAGGCCACAGTAGTCACAGAGCCGTATCATATCACCGTGACCCTTGGACACTGCAAAGCCTGATGCGTGATGCATGATGGATCAGATTGCAGTTTTGAATGGTATGTAACATCAATGCTATTCTCATTATGATGTCTAATGCTTTCTCAGACGCTTTGCCTCCTCCAGCTGACCTCGCTGGAGACGTCGAAGGGCAGACAGCCAACAAAAAATTGAGTGCATGATTGACTTTTCATCGTGAATCTTGATTTGCCTTGCTGATCGTTTACAGAGGATGGTAAGCTTTGTTCGTGTATGCCCGAGGACATTATTCATCAAATGCAGCTATTGTCAAAGCTTGGAATCTACCTTTCTCTGGCGTCGCACATCATCATCTGTATACCATCATTACCACCATGGGTGGATCGACAGAGGACTTTTCAAATACTCTCTGTGTCTTTCAGGGTTCTGGTAGTGGCAAGACGCGTATGGTGGATGAGCAAGGCAAGCTGGTCTTTATCATTCCATTCAACTTTCGCTCCCCGAAAAAGGAATATCGTGAGTTTCTTGCATCTATCACAATTAAATCTTTCGCCAATATTTTGTACGTAGAGCTGGCATATCCTCCTACCGATGAAGCTGTGCGGGCATTCTTCATAACGTCCGACTTGACAGAGCCTAGAAATTACATTCGCTGGCACGTCTTCTTCTCCATCTTGTTCAAACACGCAAAAGAATGTGTCCAGAATTATCGCGAGGTGTACGGATTAGGTTACTACGAGTTCCTTAAGCACTGGAAGAAAGTGTATTTGGAGTTAGTTACGCGTGCAAGGAGAGAGGTCGAGGTATTTACAGTTTTACACACTAGCGTTGCTTTTTATTCAGCCAATTTCTCGGTTTAACAGAACCTCATTCGCGAAACAGGCTCTTCTCGTAAGTACTGATAGATTGAAGTCAAATCCAAACTGATAACTTATCGGCTGCAGACGAGATCCTTCAGAACTCTCGCCAATCCGCCCGCCGAGCTTTGCAAAGCCTTATCGCAGAACTGGATGAACTCGAGGCGGACGACTTACCAGACACTCCACGATCCCCACATCTCAAAGTTCTGGTGTACTTCGACGAATTCCAGTACCTAAGTACCTCGAAATCCCGCGATCCAAATATTGGTTCTCAGAAGTCTCTTTATAACATTCTTCTTTCAGTCCTCAATGACTACTCGGATTGGCCTCTTCTTACCATCTTCGTGTCAGCGGTGTCCCATGTCGCGCCTCCTGCTCCAGCAGCTCTAGTCTCGTCAGCGCATATAACGGAGGTTTCGTTTGACAGCTCGCCTGAACTTGAGAATTTTGGTCCGGATATCTTGACGAGAGATCAGGTCTCGGACGTGAAGTTCATGGCCAACTTTGGTCGCCCGTTGTAAGTGTGATCGATGTAAAACATCTCCATGGCCAATGCTGACGCATTCTTGTAGGTTTTGGACTCTGTTCAAAGCGCTTGGATCGCATTCTGAAGGGACAATTCTCCGGCTTGCTCGAGCCAAGCTGGTGAATACCAATCTGTTCGCGAACAAACATGATAGATACTGTTTTCACCAAGACGGCACGGCTTGCGGTTCTTGACGCTCGTCTCTGTCTTGATTATGGTCCAGAATTGCATCATGCCGTGAAGTACAACACCAACGAAATGGTGGCGAAATATATGCGCTTAGCCTTCTCTGTGCCCGAGCATTGTAACTCCTTATTTTGTCTCTGGCTATTCGAGTGAGCCCCTTTTGGCAGAGGTCTGTGTTTTCAATCTCTTCGTTTTTTTTGGTTCTGACCTCACTCAATTCCCTTTTCATGCGGCTATGCGGCAATTAGACGAATAGCGGGGTCTGTATGATAGGATTGGGTCCACATACCCCATAGATAACAAGCCGATCCTGGCAAGCATCCTCAGCGACTATCTGAATGATGAAGGGCCTCTGAATTTTGAGGAACTAGGCGACACCGTTGCCCGCGTCCTCCTCACAGATGCCTATGATCGAGCAGTCCGCAAGATGAGCGACACGACAAGAGAACCACGGGTTCGCGGCACGCACTGCTCCGTTAAACTTTTCCTCGAAGCGTTGTTCACAAACTCGGAAGAGGTGTTGACTGCCAAGCCTGACAACATTCCGCCCCATCATCACTCTTCTCTCTCTTTGGATCAGCTTTTCGAACGCAACGATTCGGATCACGCATTGGGTCAAATCCGTAGATGATCATTATCTCAGCACCGAGGCCATGGCTGCCGCTTATATGCGAGGTTTTGCTTTCGTTTGCTGCGATGACGATACCGATATAGATTTGGCCATTCCGGTTCTTTTGTGGGATGCATTGATCGGAAAGTTGACGATGACTGCTATTTTCATTCAAGTGAAGCGGCGGAGGCAAACGCGTGATGCTTCTTTTATCGATGCTGAAAACTTGGGTTTCTTTGCGAACGACCCCGAGCTTGACTTGACCCCCACCGCGTTATCCAAAGAGAGACCCGCCTATATATTAGTTTCGTCATGGATCTTGGAGTCCTACCTGCAATGAATGTCCCCAAGAAGCCTGAGGGTGAGCTTCAGTTTTTGTCTACAGGTGAACACTTGTCCTCACCTCATACCATGCAAGCACATGCAGAGCCAGAGGACGAGGAGGAAGAGGAGGAGGAGGAGCAACAGTGCGTCCACCCTCGCTTTGCTTTCCACATAAATGGGTGTTCATCTCGCGTATATGTAGGCATACGTACCGCAGATGATAACCTGTACAAGGGCCTCGTTCAGCGCCAGCAGATCCAGTTTGACCATCCTCGCCCGCAGATGATCCCTGCTCTACTTGACATGAAGCTATGCCCGCACCTCGGATCATATAGAGGCTGGTACAGAGGCGATCAACTTGGGGAGGGGGGGATGACGAAGGAAGCGGAGGCGCCCGGAACGAGGAGAACGCGCCGCAGACAGCAAAACTTACAGTGTCTCGTTATCGCCGAAACACGACTGAAGCTGTTTTAGATGATTGAGATGAAGGATGAAACACCGAGCGGATTGTTTTTTTGTCATCCTTACTCTCAATTGCACGACAAGGAATCGCTTTTTTTGGAACATTTTGGGACGATCAATGACGTTTATATCTTGTTGCCTACTGAATAGCCTAATACTACTACCATGATTCATGGCATCTTTGATTTCTTTTTAGGACGCGTTCTTCACAGGCGAAAGCACCCATACAAGTGAACAACGCGGCGGGACTCTCTCGCAATGTTCTATGCATCCTCAAGCCGATAGATCCAGACCGTATCTGAGATACAGAAACGTATCTGCCCAGTGCCAGGCTTGACTCAACCACATAGAGTAGTCTATTGGTATTAACATTAACCAGACTTGTAGCCTCGAAAGAAAGTCTTTTTCTAGACACGCTAGCTGTCTGCTCCCATTATTTTTACATGTAGGCACTCGCTACTATTGTCCATACAATATTTCCGGGGATGCAGCCTAGGTCGCGTGGGCGTCTTTCGCGATATACCAGGCGGCTGGGCCATAAGGTCAAAGCACAAAAACTTGAAGTGAATATCGAGACTGCGTGGCCAGGTAGCGTGTAACTTTCAATGCCCATCTCGGTTACATTTTCGTTAGCTATGTCTAGTATATGACTTATCTATCCCAGCTACGAACAGTTATGTTCCGAAATGGGACCGCGCCTGTTACTTACTTCCTTCCTTCCTTCCGGATACCCAAGTGATTATCACGTCAAAGTCACAGCAAGATGTACTGATTTTATTGCGCTACCGTACAGTAGTAGCTTTGCATAGTAACTGCCTAGACCATCACCAGGGGGCCAGCGTTATCTGTTTACCGGGCATATGCACTGCGCCAGCGTCAAAAAATATCGGGCGAAATTATTTCCGAAATTATTGCTGTAATTGCTTACCTTTTTCGATCAAAATTTCACCTGTAAATCTTTGATAATTTCGGCTGAGAAATATACTGTAATTGATTGTCTTTTTCGATATGAATTTCGCTGGTAATCTGTTATCTATTTCGTCCGAAAAAGACAATGAAATTGCTTATCTATTTCATTAAAAATTTCGCTCGAAATTTTTACAAGGTAATAACTGGCCAAGAACTGGGAGGTTCGGTCATGTGATGCATCTGATAAGATTTCCTGTCTTTGAACGCGACCAAAACGCGACTTATGGGATACTGTATATGCATGGCTGCACTAGTCACCGCCAGACAATAAATTGCTCCAGTTCTGCCCTCATATCCGCCCAAAGTGTTGTCAGATGCATCACATGACCGAGCCTCCCAGTTCTTGGCCAGTTATTACCTTGTAAAAATTTCGAGCGAAATTCTTAATTAATCACGAGCGAAATAGATAAGTAATCTCATTGTCTTTTTCGAGCGATATATATAGCGAAATTCCAAAAGAAAAAGATAATCAATTACAATGTATTTTTTGTACGAAATAGAAGACACTTTTCCATTGTAATTTGTATTGAAAAAGGTAAGTAATTACAACAATAATTTCGGCAATAATTTCGCCCGATATTTTTTGACGCTGGCGTAGTGATGAGTGTTTGGCACTCAGGAGGTTTCACACTTTCAAAGCCTTGTTTCAAAAAAAAATCGGGATCGCTCTCAGAACCACAGCTTGAGCCTATCAATTGTGATTCGAAATCAGAATCAATTGAAGCATATAATAGGTCCATCTTTTCAAGATACTATGTACAGGATCATTGAGATCATGTTCTAAGTAGAGAAAATAGTTATTCAGTTATATAATATTCTGAAGACTCCTGAAATCGTTTTTTTGGTGATTTACTCTTGGATTTACTTTTCCGCGACGGGGATTTACTTTTCTGTGATGGGGATTTACTACTTTTCTGCGAAGGGGATTTACTTTTCCGCGACGGAGATCCTGAACCACCTGCTTGGGCTGTCGAACCCGTCGGAGATTTAGGATTAGGGCTAGGTTGCGGTTCTGGGCCACCTGCTTGGGCTGTCGAACCCCTGGGCGATTCAGATGGGTCGCTAACTCGAAATAATCTGAACTGTCTGTTAAACTCCTCGCTGATTTCTTCCCACTGTCCCTGTTCTAAACGGGGGGCGGGATCGTGCGCTGCCGGAGGATCGTGCGCTGTCAGAGGATTGTGCGCTGCCAGAGGATCGTGCGCTGCCAGAGGATCGTGCGCTGCCAGAGGATTGTGCGCTGCCAGAGGATCGTGCGCTGCCAGAGGATCTACCGCTGCCGGAGGATCTCCCGCTGCCGGAGAATCTCCCGCTGCCGGAGGATAGCGTGCTAGATGCAAGTATGCCGGCCCCTCCCCGCCTATGTTGTCCACTGCAAAACCACCATATAGTTTGCCATGCGAAGCTACGTTTACTTGTTCTCCTCCTTGGAAAATCCATTGTCCTCCATTGATATGTTAGCATTAAGATCCAAATTCGCGCCCGGTTAATCAATTAGTACTCACTACCATTTGCGAACCACAGAAAGCATGATCTACCCTCTGGGCACGCCGCACCTTCAAATCGGAGATACATCCAGCGCCTGTCATGTGGTTTCTTGGGGTCATGTACTACGGAATCCCCGCTGTATGTGATTTTGGCTGGCCCACCCACGTTCAACTCGGACATCAGATGGACTGCTCTGGTGACTGTGGTTCGTTGACCTTTTCTCTGTCTTGGCGTTTGCGTGTTTGGGAGCGGTACATTTTCATTAGTGATTGTCGTTAGCTTAATCTACGAACCCGGATGAATACTACTATGCGGACCATTGATGGACAACTAAAACTCCTCACCTTCGGCCTTACAGAACACACAGCGGATATGAGGCCAGCTAGCAGGAGAAGTCTAGCCCACCGAAGCGTGAAAGCAGAGTACATATATGTGAATGATCTCGTTAAATGCAATAGAGTAAGAGGGAGATTTTCGAGAAGGAGTAAGTGAGAGAGCCAAGAGAGAAAAATCTTGGTACGAGCTGAATAGAGGGAGCTGGCCAGCAGTCACAGTTTTTCATCGCAAGCTTGATTTTTTTATACTTGCGACTTAGCGATCAAAGCTGAAAATATTAAAAATGTGTCCAAAGAAACAAATATAAGCCGTCACTGCCTTGTCCCACTGAGTCCCGCCTTAAATCTCAACAATTGATCTCTTGATCCTTGAAGATATAAAGTATTCGCTTTTTGTTGGTTGAATTGCAACTTAAGATAGGGGTTGTGCTCACTGCATGATTGTGTGTTGCTATTGGGGTGATCACTGGAAGATTTGATGATGATGCCGTTTGCAACTGTTCAGTCGAGTGAAAAACCTGGTAACCCCCTCGACCCTAAGCCGCGTTCATCAGTGAATGAAGCTTTGGCACAAGTTGGTGGTTGCGCGAGCATGGTAGTTGGATGGTAGCAGTTGGAATGTGGCCGCGAGTAGCGGTTAGTGGTTAGCACTCAAATGAGGTGTTGTTAGTTATTGGTCAACATTGGTATGAGGTTTTGGCAGTAGCAGCAGTAGGTGGTGCGATATCAGATACGACTACCAATGACGACTCCATCTAGACCGGAATAACCGACTGGACAGCCCCGGTTCCCAGAAGTCTCGTTCTAACATTCTTCTTTCAGTCCTTGGCGATTACTTGGATTGGCCTATTCTTACCGTCTTCGCGTTGGCAGTGTCCTTCCTGCTCTGGCACAGCGCATATAACACAGGTTTTGTTTGATTGCTCACCTGAACTTGGGAATCTTGGCCTGGGTATCGTGACGGGAGATCAGATGTCGGACTTGAAGTTCATGGCCAACTTTGGTCGTCTGTTGTAAGTGGGATCTATCTAAAACATGGATTTTCATATACAGCAATGGACAGCAATGGATATGCTCAAACGTTCTCAATTGCCAAAATACAATGATAAGTACGATTTATCTAAAACATCCCTGTGGCCAATGATGATAGGTTCTGGACTCCGTTCAAAGCGCTCGGCTCGCACTCCGAAGGGACAATTCTCCGGTTTGCTCGAGCCAAACTGGTGCACAGTAATTTGTTCACGAACAAACCCACGACAGATGGTGATTTCACCAAGACGGCACAACTTGCGGTTCTCGACAGTCATCTCCGCCTTGACTACAGTAATAGAACACATCCCACCGCGGAGCTTGAAAACACCAAACAGATGGTGGCGAAACTTATGCGCTTAGCCTTCTCTGTGCCCGAGCATTGTAACTCCTTATTTTGTCTCTGGCTATTCGAGTGAGCTGCTGTTGGCAGAGGTCTGTGTCTTCAATCTGTTCGTTTTTTTGTTTTGGTTCTGACTCCCTTTTCACGCGGCTATGCGCAATTAGACGAATAGCGGGATCTTTATGATAGAACTGGGTCCACCTACCCCACCGACAACAAGCCGGTCCTCGCAAGCATCCTCAGTGACTACCTAGAGAATGGGGCCCTTGGATTTTGAGAAGCTAGGTCACATCGTTGCTCGCGTCCTCCTCACCAATGCCTATCCGGGGGATGAGCGAGACGACAAAAGAACCACCGGTCCGCGGCACACAGGGTTCTGCCAAACTCTTCCTCGAAGCGTTGTTCACAAATTCGGAAGAGGTGTTGACTGCCAAACCTGACAACGTTCCGCCCCATCATACTAATAGCTCATCTCTTTCTTTGAATCAGCTTTCGAGGACGCAACGATTCGGATCACACATTGGGTCAAATCCGTGATCGTTATCTGAACACCGAGGCCATGGCTGCCGCATATATGCGAGGTTTTGCTTTCGTTTGTTGCGATGACGAAGGCTATATTTCCGGTTCTTTTGTGGGATACACTGATTAGAAGGTTTGCGATGACTACTATTTTCATTCAAGTAAAGGGGCGGGATGGTTCTTTTATCGATGCTCAAAACTTCTTTGCGGACAACCCCGAGGCTGACTGGACGTCCACTGCGTTACCTCAAGAGAAACTGCTTCCATATATTAGTCTTGTGACGGATCTTGGAGTCCTACCCTCTATTCCTGGATATGACCATACCCGCGATGAATTTCGCCGATAAGCCTATGGGCGAGCTTCCGCCTTTGTCTACAGCCGAACATTCATCCTCACCTCATACCATACAAGTACACCTAGAGGAGGAAGAGGAGCTGCACTGTGACCACCCTCGCTTTGCTTTCCCCATAAATGAATGTTCCTCTTGCGTAGATGCAGGCATACGCACCGCAGATGACGACTTGTACAAAGGCCTCGTTCGACTCGCAGATTCAGTTTGACCATCATCGCCCGCAGATGATCAATGATCCCCGCGCTACTTGGCATGATGTCGTGCCTGCACCTCGGATCATATAAAGGTTGGGGCAGAAGCGATCAACTTAAGGAGGATGGAGGGATGACAAAGGAGGCGGAGGCGCCTTGGGACGAGGAGAGCGCACCGCAGAGAGCAAACCTCACGGTGTCTCGTTATCGACGAAACACGACCGAAACTGTTTTGTGCGACTGAGACGAAGGATGGAACACCGAACGGATTGTGTTGTCGCCGTTGTTCGGTGGTTGTCATCTAAGCTAGTATCAATAGCACGACAAGGAATCCCCTCTTTTTGGAACATTTTGGGACGGTCAATGATGCTTGTATCTTGTTGCCTACTGTATAGTCTAATACTACATACCATAATTCATAGCATCTTTTGATTCCAACGTTCTATGCACCCTCAAGCCGACAGACCCGGACCGTACTCGAGATACAGAAACGTATCTGGGCTTGATCCGACCCACATAGTCTATTAGTATCAACGGAGGTAAGTTTGTACCATGCTCACATTCATCCCAACATCGTCCAGAGTTGTAGTCTCGTAAGAAAGTTCTTCAATAGCTATTCCAGACACGCTAGCTGTCTGCTCCGAATATTTTTACATGTACACACTTGGAACATACTATCGTTCATACAATATCGCCGGGATTGCAACCCAGGTCGCGTGGGCCTCTTTCGCGCGTTGTACCGTTGCTGGCTGCTGCGCCGTATGGCCAAAGCACGAAAACACCGCAGTAGGCCATGCGAATTTCAAAACTGCATGGACAAGTCTAGGGTGAGCCTTTGAAGCCAAAAGACTGGTGATACCTCGCGAAAAAAATGATTCTAAATTATCGAGTTGTATAGCGAGATGCTCTGTAACACATACCTTTTCCATGCCCAAATATCAAGCAAAACACGTAGTTTTACTTCTATTACCGCTTCTTATCCTGGTCCCTCATCTCGTCTATCACCTCATTAACCCATATCAGAATTTTATCGATGCTTTCTAATATAAACTTCATCGCGTAGCCGCCAAAATGCACGTAGAAGCCGAACCACGCCAGAGCTTTAATTCCCCAGATAATTCGCCAGTAGATCCATCGGAGAATATATGCTGCCCAGAAGGGTATCAGAAAGATCCATGACAGGATATAGGTGAGAATGTGGAATGCTGGTTTCAAAACCGATGAATAACCGTAGAACGAGCCGAAAATTGCGATGAGGAGATATACGGCGTATTTGCGGGAGACTCGATGGGATACGAAATAAACAAATGTTACTGGAAAGACAATATGAGTGAGAATATTAGTAGCAGAAGGACTGTGACGAGAGGATTCAGCCTCGTTCATGATGGACGCGTCGCAACGTTGAACGGATGTAACGGGCCGAAATTTTACCTTTTACCTTTCTTTTACTACCATACCAGCATGGCCGACAAGCGGTCACAAACCGACCTCCAACTTAGTTTTATTGTACTGTACATTATGAAAAAGCTTTATTACCAATCTAATCTACTATCACCCTTGAGCGCTTGAGCTTGCGGTACTGTCGTCGAAGGCCATGGCAAGTTGCGTGCGAGTTCAGAACGGGAGAGGAAGGCGTCTGATGTCAAGTGGGAGGGTAACGCGGCATCCGAAGAGGTTGAGATTGAACCCGCTGGAGCACTGTTGGAAGTTGCTGTCGAAGAAGACATCCCAAATCCCAACTGAGCCTGGGCGGTCTAATTCTGTCCACCCACTCATCCCTCCATCATCCCTCCAGAAAAATTGAAAATGGTCTAACCGCGATTTGGTCTCTTGGACGAGGTTGGAGGAGGAAAATGAAACCTGGGCTTGAGGGTGTGGGCACCTTCAAGCAATTTCGGGAGAGTGAGCCTGAGCTCGATGGAGTTGCTGAGTCGCGGGTAATGAACATATGTCCATTCTCTGCTGCTGAGCGCTGAAGCTGAAGCGCTGAACGTTGAACGTGCGCGCCAACAGCAGAGCTTGATATGGCCAAGTTGGATACATCGTCCGTGGGTAGATCTGTTGGAAGCTCGATGACTGGAGGGGAATTATGGTCCGGAAAACTTTGTTGACGACGAAGATTGTCTGGCGTCGGTGTCATTGGCGAAACTAACGAATCCAGGTCTATTGTAGGAGATTTAGACTGCCTCCGTTTGTGAGGTGTCCAGTCGTTGGATGATCTTCCCTCTGCTTTTTATTCTCCTCCCCCCGCTTTTCCTTTATCTCCTTCATATTATTCACAAACTTGGTTGAAGCCACGGCTGGTGGAGGCACGAAGCTCGATGACGGTGACAGGAAACATGGGACAGGCGGACTGTAGTTTTTTTTGTGAAGGATAGTGTAAGGCCCTGGAATTTGCCTGTTCTAGGGGATTGGGTTTGGAGTTTTATGCAACGTTGTGGAAAGGTAGTTAGCGGCGTGAATAAGAACAGCAAAGCGCAAGTAAGCCTAGACCGTCAACCACGAAGGAAGGAAGGAAGGAAGGAAGGAAGGAAGGAAAACCAGAGGACTGCCTCAGGCCTATGGCAAAGCGCAAGAAGAGACTCATTTTTTTCTAGTACAAACAATCATCCTACCAAATTACCCTCTGCGAGTAGTAGCGAAAAGCGAAAAAATAAGTTATCAACAAATAAATTTACCTCGGCTCTGACTAGTTTCGCCGATGGTCAAATAATTACCTGACTATGAACTTCTGTCCTGTTTCTTGGACCTTAAATTACCAATACATAAAGATTGTTTCAGCAGTCAATGACAGAACAACCATTCGGTTGGAAGGAAGTAAATCTTCCTGTTATCCCATCTTCCAAAGAGCTACCATTCAATACTTCCAAACGGTTGTCATTGCACAGTTGCAGGATCCATCTACCACATGAGTTAACAGCAGTATCTGCGGAAGTTCTAGATGGGCTGTCTATACTCACGGTCTCGTTCCCTATTCTGCCATTTAGGTCCCCCAGTACCAGCAGTGGTTTCTCACCTGCAGACACCATAGTAATAATACTGGACAGCCGCTCTTTCAGGTCGATCATTGACCAATCTTGCCAGTATGAGCCCGCGGGGAGTAGATACATACCAACGATGCGTAGATTAGGTGTATCTAGCACGACCGTTTCGACGTCCGAGAGGTTGGTACTACATGGTGTAATTCGTTTGTCCGCTTTGAAAATAGCCGCGACTCCTCCCCAAGCTCTATCTGCATTGGGTCTGTCGGGGCGCAGGTAGGAGACAATACTATATCCAGTCGGGACCGGGAGACTGTCCTCTTGACTGGGGCGTAGCTATGTTTCAGAAAGGATCACAAGGTCGAACCGGGAGATGTATTTCACAAATTCGGAGTTTCCGAGTTTAAGCGACAGGTTACCGTGTATATTCCAAGTCGCTATAGATAAAGAGGTAGGATAGAAACCGTATAGGTGTAATGTGTTTTATAAGTCCAATACGTAATGTAAATGAGTCCAAAAAGCTCACAAGGAACAGGATAAGGCTTTAGAGTAGTCCATTCTATCAGAAACAGAAACTGGGGAGTATACACCGTACAATGTAGTATGGATTATAGGTATAAAAAATGAAAGGGCACACAATGGTCTCACCAGTTACCGAACGGCGAGCTATTGTTGTTGGCAGGGGGACCGCCCCCGAATCCAGGGGCGTGGAGTGAAGCGATGTTAGTCGAGCGCTCCTTTCGGTTGTTCGCCATGGCGTCAAAAACGGTGATAGAGTCTTGAGGAGGGCGAGCAACGGGAGACGCCCGCATACCTGATAGGACGGTAGGGCAACGATTGTCCATGATATACACGAAATACGTAGCGTTGGAGTAGCTCTTGAATCTCAGAACGACATGCGCAGGATTGATACCTGCCCGATAAGCTGCGTTGAGCATTCCCAGGTGGACATCGCTTGCAATAGAAGCAAAGATCATTCGGGCAGTGTCGCCAGGGGTCTCAGAGGGATTTAGACCTTCAAAGAGGATAGAGGTGGTGTCCGAGGAGAGGTTTGGGCGTTTCGTCGAAGGGATTCGCGTCTCTGATTTCATGTTTTTTTGACGTGGAAGCATCGGGTTGATAAGCTTTGGGATTGAAAGGGTTGTTACCGCTCTGGTCTTGAGTCTGCGCTTGGACAGGCCAGGTAGGAGCGAGGGGCAGGGGAGCCAGGTTGGCGGCACCGGGAGGGGAATGGGCGTTCGGGAGGTTAGAGAGGACATCTCTAGTGTCGGTGACGTCGACTTGCAGTGAGGTGAGGGTGTTCTACATAGAGGAAACACTTCACATTGTACTGCTGAGGGCGGTATACACATCACGAAAATCTTCGTTGTCTGCAAGAGAGATCGGGCCATGAGAACCTCCTGCCGTGGATGGAACAGTGTCCTGGAGGACCCTCATGATTTGGGAGTCCACTGAGTCCGTTATGTGTCCAACAATGTTCGAAACATCAGTAATACGTGTATCGGTGGTCTGCGCGGTAATTTGCATTTGATGCATTTGACGAGAGAGGAAGAGGGCAAGGTTAACCATTGGTCCGAATCCTGAAGACGCCAGCCGCCTCCCCCGCCGGGGGTGGAGCCATACCCACTTCGTTGAATGCTTCTCTTTCATCAGGCGCAATTGAGCGGGAAGGCGAACTCGTACTAGCTTCGGGGGGTGTCACCACAGGGTTTTCTTTCTCCTTTCTTTTTCCTTTCTCACCAGGGTACAAAGACTTGAAGAGCTTGCTCGACTGGCGTGCCAGAGTTCTATCAGATGTTCCAGGAATAGTCACAGGAGGTTTCCCTTTCGCAAGCGGGGGCAAGCGAGGTGTAGTATCTAGGATATCGCAGTCATAAACATAAACAAAACTAGGGGTTACACTGAGCGTACCCGGTGTAGCGACAGTTTTCGCATTCTTCGACGCGGAGGATGAGCGCTTTTTGCCCTCAGGTTCTTTATCCATCTGTTCAGGGGAAGGACTTTCACGGGAAGGGTTATCGACGGTCGTTGGTTGGGCGGGATTCGCGCTGTCGATAGTATCCGTCGACTGGGAGGTCGCAAGGGTTGTTAGAGGGGGCAGGCTCGACTTATCGTTCGTTCCATTAGCATTGGGAGCAGGCATATCTGGCGAAGGGAAGTTAAGAGTATTAGTATCCAACTGAATCTCAAGTTAGATCCTATCCTAATCTTTTCTTTGGTGCTCTAGTTGACGTGAACCCTGGCAAGAAAGTAGGACAAGGCAAGCGAGGCGGCACGGAATATGAAGAGTATACCGTGGAAAAACCTTACTGGGGAAAAAAGGATTTGCTAGTATTTTCGGCCGAGAGCACAAACTTTAACTCCGAAATTGATATGCGCACCAGGATGTATGTAGCCTCTGGGCTGGTTGAATCACTCGGAAAGCCTGCAGTTCTTATAGAACATGTGAGTACAGAACATTCATCTTGCCAACTGTGATTCGATGTTGATACTGATAGCAACTCTCCAGCTACATTTTGGGAGATGATTAGCGAGTCGTGCCGATCTGCGTTAGTGATTTGATTGACCTCTTTGTCACAAGTCTTCGTACTACTTGGCGTTCTAACTTTTAGTTTTTTTACTCATTCACAGCACAACGCATGGAATAAAACGTACATCAGAGTCGGAGCTTTTCCTGGCACAAGAAAGTGAAAGGCTGTCGTTTCGTATCGACAGACACTCCGAAATGGTCACACGATATTGACAGAACCACGGTTTATTCTCCGGCGAGACACAATGTGCTACGAGCGGCAGAGAAACAAAGAAGACGACTAAACAAGAATAAGAACAACGATCATGGTGGAGATACTCTACTGAAGAAGGATAACGAAACGAAGATATAAAAGGACAGTGGCAGTGTAGAAGCACGTGTGAGTATGTGTCATACTTACAGAAAGCTCTTCCGTAGGGCTTGGATGTCTCTTCGGAGTGGATTAAGTGTATCCTTCAAATTCGGATATCGTATGGGGAAGGGAAAAGTTTAGCATTTGTGTATACGTAGCAAAAAAATCACAGAGGCTTGAACTGTTTCAGCATGAAGTCCGTTGGAAGGTAGGGGCAACGATGAAATGTCCTTTTGTTTTTCCGTGTCAGCAATCACACCCTCCATTCATTGTATGCATCCAGCACCCAGGGGGTTCCAGAACTACACCACATCACAGATCTATCGGAACATCTGGATCAGGTTTTGGGAAGGCACTGTTGTAAAGGCTGTTTCGTCCATTGTAAAGATTCTCTCCCCCCCTTAACCTCTAACCCCTTAATCAGTGACCTGTGGATGAGTGCACGGCCTCGAGTACATCGTTTACAAGTAATATGCCTCATTGCAGCTAAGAAGGAAGGAACAAAAGGACCATTTTATTAAGGAAGGCCTACATGCAACAATGACCTTTTCGCTCCTACATCTTTTGCCATTTGAATAATCTCTTGGGAGGTCGTACCGCATACAATCGAATCTGAGAAGTTAAAAGTTAACTTGTGAATCACAAACACAATTGGAGGTAACAGATCCACTGGAACATCTGCATCAGGTTTCAGAAACTGAAAGCTGTTTCGTCCATCATGAAAGATTCCCCCCTAACCCCTAACCCCCTAACCCTAGCCACATCTGTGTGGCGCGGCGGTCTACATGTACAGCTAGGAAGGAGGAAAATAACTTTTTTAAGCAAGGTCTACACTTACTTACACTGACAGACAATGCATGTACCGTGGCAATTGGGGCCAATCAATGCATCAGGATCACATATCTGCTGAGAAAACGCGTTTGCGAAGAGAATACTCGTTCACATATCGAGCACTTAGGAGTCATAGTGCCATAGGTAGCAGTGTAGGCGGTGCATCATGATCGTACATCTGCTGATCGAACACTGGCCCAGAAACTGTATAGCGGCGTATAGCCTAGTCACAGTAGCTGTCTTCACGAAGAGAATACCGGTTCAGAGTAGTGTATGTATGTGGTGCGGGCAGCGCAATTCGCAAGGTATATAAACCCCAACATTGTTTTGGTCAGTCCTCACTCAAGCCCTACTCTTCTCTGCTGGTCAGAGATATATTGACGTTTGAACCCTGGTGGTCCATACTCCCTCCTTCTTGATACAAATATGCTCAGCTTCCATTGGCTTTCTCTTCTTGTTGCCTCTTCTCTTGTGTTGAATGGGCTTGCCGCACCGTACGGTGTAAGTCTGAATTATTACTCAGGTGCAGATACAGATGCTAATATGTCCTCTAGTCGTCTGAAATCCATGCCAGAGCACCCAAAGTAGAGCTTCGTTAGTATTGCGAGCGAATCTTAAGCCATATTCTGATCTTTTCTTTGGTGCTATAGATGATTTGGAGCTCAGCCTTGGCAAGAAAATCGCAGATGCCACGGGATACGAAGAGTATTCCGTACGGGGACAATACAAAGGGAAAAGTAACTTGCTCGCGAGAGTATTCCCGGCCCAGAACCAAAATTTTGACAAAGAAATCAAAGCAACCAATGGCATTGGACAGTATGTAGACTCTGGGATGGTTAAACAACTCCAAAAGCCTGCAGTCATCGTTGAACCCATCAATTCAGAACCCGTGTTCGCTCCATTGGCTCCATTGGATGTGGAAGTCGGCAAGCCAATGGGACAAGACGGGCCTGGCAAATCATACCAAGAGTATTCAGTAAAGGAGTACGAAGGGAAAAGTGACTTGCTCCTGAGAGTATTTCCGACCCAGAACATAAACTTTCACAATGAAATCATTTCAGCCAACCGCATCCAGGGGATGTATGTAGCCTCTGGGATGGTTAAAAAACTCGAAAAGCCTGGAGTTCTCATAAAACCCGTGAGTACAGAACATCCAGCTTGCCAACTGTATTTCGATGTTGATACTAATAGCAATTTCAGATAAGATTAGAGGGTCGTGCCGATCTGCAGTAGTGATTTCATTGACTTCTTTACAAGTACTAGTACTCGGCATTGTAATTAGTTAGTCATTCATAGCGCAACGAGCGGAAGAAAACGTACACCCAGAGCCGGATAAGAAAGCCCTTTCTGTAGAGCTTGAATGTCTCTTCGTAGGTAGCCTTCAAATTTGAATATCGCCACTCCATACTCGACACGATCATGGCCATACCTCCCTCCCAGCCTCTTCCTACTCTTCCAACACTCGCACATAAAGCCGACCTCATCAAGGCCTCGTCAATATCTGCTGACACCACAGCACTCGCCATTTTCATCCACCGCAGCTGATCGATGCCATGACCTCAGCAGTACAGGTACATGCTTCATAGAACCTCCATGACACACAACAATGAGATTGACACTGCAGCAAGGCTCACAAAATACAGCGAAGTTTGAACTAACCAACTATAGTTTGAAAGGAAGCACATGGGCGCATTGAAAACTCACTGCCATGCGCTCCACTTGCCAAGTTCTAGCGAATGGTTAAGTCTCTAGAGATGCCCGATTCGAGGAACTCAGCCTTGTCAAAAGCCCGAGCTAAAGTTAAAGGCCTGACCATTAGCACTTACCGTAAGAAACCACAGCGCGCACTGCGGTAACCGTGTAGGGCCAAAGCGGGCCAAAGAGCTCAGAGGAAGAAGGAAACAAGTATGCGATCCAAAAAGAGAAAAGAACGGCAAAAAAAAGTATACCCGGATCCCATATTCGAATTGAATTTATTGTATACGTATTCAAGGTACAGAGCAAACAACGAGAGAGAAGAAACATCATGCGTGTGGGTGGAGAACGAACGAAAAACGGTATGGGTATGACGAGGGAGTACATGCGAACGTGAGAGTGTCCAAGCGAACATGAGAATGGGAGAACATTTCTATCCCATATCAACTTATTCATCCCACTCCATCGTCAGCTCGCCTACATCCTTAATCACTCGAGTGCGATCGGCGTCACAGGTGATCTTGGTACTGGCGAGTTTTTGAATCGGAATCTATACAGATCAGGCTCTGACTCTGAACGTTCTGACAACGGAAAGAGGTCGGAAAGAGGAGCAGATGGATGCGCTGATTTCAAATTCGGGGATCCGAGGTCGTTGAGTGTCAGCGTCTGTGTACGTGAAGTACGCGGCTGCTTTCGCTACAAAGGAAGGAATGAGTAAAAATAAGAATCGGACTCGAGCTTGAATAGTTGAATTTCGAGATACTGTACGGCTTACTTCTGTAGAAGACTGATGGCTGCTCGAGCTCGCCTCTGCTCCAACTTCAAACTTTGATCATCCTAGTCGTCCTCCTAGACTCTATACCAGGCAGAAGAAGGCTCTAACGGCGGTGACGAGTAAACAAGTCTAACACCTAGTTCAGATTTTGACAGTTCCCGGTTGCTTGGGCTATTGGGTATCTCGTTTCCTAGATTAGAGTTGGAGTGTGTGTAAAGGATATTGAGACGTAGATTTTGCTAGTGAAGAGAGGGATGTAGAGATCGTGAAGCAGAGCTAGGTGTTACTGTGTTACTGAACCGTGTGTAAATCCAACTCGGAATGCAAGTGGACATCGGAGGAGAAATTGCGAGACCGGAATCTGTGTTCATCGGAAGATCAGAAAAGTCAGATTTTCGGAATACGGAATGGACATAGAAATGGTCACCTTGTATATCCCTTCGCCATACCATCTTTCACGTAGAAGTAACCTGGTTCGGACGCGAGTGCAAGGCAGAGGTCATGCAATGAAAAGGACGGATGACAGCTAAAGCGAATTAGCTACACGCAACATTGTCAACAGTGAGAATCCATGAGAGAGTACAGAATACCTGTACCCACCAGTGGCCAGTCCCTGTCAAGATCATCGCTACGCCAAAAAGAGCAACCTGCAACGCTACCAGATGATTCGACCTTCTGGGAGGTAGAAATATCGAATTAGCTCGGAAACAAGGGCGCGAGGATAGCTTACTGGGATGCAGCAAATTTTCTGGGAGTAGGATTTTCAGGGAATGCAGAGGAATGGAAATTCATATTATAAAGCTGAAAATCAGGGAGAAGAGTCCAGGAATTTAAAGATTCGGTCGTTCATCGACATCGTTGAGGTTAAGTTGAGAGATGTATCAAACAATGCCGGATTCCGGAGGTGCCGGTGTGCGGTCCGAATTCTACTCAAGCATACAAAGAAAGGCTCGTACGTTTTCCCTCTGCCTTGTGAAATAGAATTTGCAGGTGGAATGCGAATTCCAGAATTTCCAGTGCTTCACAACTCCAACATGACCGGAGTGGAGCAGGGCACCTTAATATTGAGCTACATATTCTGGACAGATTGATTTGCTTTGAATGAGTTCAAATTCCAGAATTGGATGAGAACGAGAAAAACAGTTTATTATATACATAGTACATTGTATCGACTATCGGATTGTAAAAAAACCTACCGGATCTACGATGGAATAGAATGCGTGGTGAGGGGGGACCGGGAAGGAGCGGTGACGGCAGAAAGAGGAGGAAACGGATTCGTTGAGTTCAATTTCGCGAACCCGGAGCCGTTGAGCGTCAGCGTCAGTGGACTGGGAGTTTGCAGTTGTTTTCAATTGACGAAGGAAGGAATGAGTAGCAAGAAAAATTGAGACTTGGATGTCGAGATACGACTTAGAAGATTGATCACTACTCGAGCGCTCCTTTATACTCCAACTTTGAACTTTCGTTGTCCTCGTTGTCCTCCTATACCCGTATCGGCAGAAGAAAGTTCTAGCGGGTGAGATACTTCGTAACACATACCTTTTCCATACACAAAAAATCAGTCAACGCACTCTTTTTACCTCTGTTACCGCTTCTTATCCTGGTCTCTCATCTCGTCTAGCACCTCATTAAGCCACGTCAAGATTTTATCGATGCTTTCCAGTATAAACTTCATCGCGTAGCCGCCAAAATTGCTGCCCAGAATGGTATCAGGAGAATCCACGACAGGATATAAGTGAGAATATGGAATGCTGGTTTCAAAACCGATGAATAACCGTAGAACGAGCCGAAAATTGCGATGAGGAGATATACGGCGTATTTGCGGGAAAATCGATGCGAGACAAGATAGACAAATGTTACTGGACGCGTCGCAAGTTGACCGGAAGTAACGGGCCGAAATTTTACCTTTCAGCTTATTATCTCATCCAGCTCATTTTTTTGCTCTCCCGTGTGCTGTGTTTCTTCGCCCATCTTGTGTTTGACGTTAGGCTTGGGAATACCAGGCTGATTATTGCTGCCCTCAATGACCGTGCATATCAGTTGCAATGCCTTATACCGCCTGATCAGCCTGGTCGCAACTTTCAAAAGCAACAACAATATGGTTGGATTAGAAGTATTGGTACTAGTGCAGCCCTTTCCAAACCAATAAAGGCAGGAGTTGGGCTCGATACATTCAGATCCAGATGACTTCAGCCCACTCAAACGCAGCTCTACAGGGTGATTGGACCTCTCCATATCAACTAGACCTCTGTTACTCCAGTCAGATATTCGGAACGAAAAAGACAGGAGCAACAAACTTACTCAATCCTCGTTCGGCTTTTTATTGTCATAACAGATCAGTTTCATTGCATCAAAGACCCCATGCTCGGACGCAAAAATCGAGCCCTTTTGCCATTGGTTTCTCAACAGCGCCCACTAGACCGAGGCGGTTTCCTGCTTCGTCCGTTTTGTCCAGGTCGAGGACACAGTTTTCAAAAGCGGTATCGAACCTCAGTTGCGTCGAACCGCGAGCATTGCCGAAAACACCGACAACACCAGGATTAGGGCCCTTCAATTTAGCACTCGCTAACTTGAAAGATGTTTCGAGTCTGCCTTTCTCATCCCCCTTGGCATCAAGGCCAACGATACTTATGGGTAGATTGGGGGGTGATGCACGATGAACAGGAACAGCGAGAACGCAGTTGAAAGCGGTCTAGGAGAGCATAGAGCAGCAGAGAAGCAGTTGTGCGCATGTTTGGTCAATTTTTTTTTGTATATGCACGCGTGTGGGAGGCCAGCTCGACGTATGATGGAAGAAATTTAGGTGACCAGCTCGCTGGGGATTGAAGGAAGGGAGATCATCAAAGTATCTTGAAACACAATGCAGGTCCGCGCGACCGGCATAGCCCAATATGAAACCCCGGCTGTGTAGGTGTAGATCTAGATTTCCGGGAGGAGAAGGGAGGAGACTGGGAGAAGACTGGTCAATGACGCTTATCTCTTGTTGTCTACTATACCAGATTAGACCAGTACTATACCGGAAGGGTTTGACAAGGCTCAGCCAAAGACATCAGGTACTTTGCTGGTATTTGAAAACGGACCGGCTGTAACAAGATATGATGGATGGTGAAGGAGACTGCGGAGGGGCAATGCGGTCAGACATGAAAGACTGTATGATACTGTCAAGAGCTGACAATTGGGAGGTATGAGACTGGTACGAGTGGAAGGAAGTGAAAGGAGGGAGAGGAGGGATGTTTTCGCAATTGCAAATACTCCTCATGATGAACGTTGTGATCCCACTCTATCGATCTGATATGCTGCAATCACTCAGGGAAGGATTGATACATACCCTTTCACCTCTACTATTGGAGCGCTTACCAGCTCCTTATAACAAGCAACTTGTGGGTGGAAACGATAGTTTCTCTCGGCTCTCTCTCGGCTCAGTCCCCCACTCGAATACAGATTGCCGGTCAATCTGCATTCCTCGCAATGCAACTCTCAAAAATGCGCTCTATCCTTCTTCTCTTTACCATCATAGCTGGCTCTATGCTTGCTGTGTGCCCTATGCCAGTCCCAGGCGGAACGCCAGAACCATCGAGCAAACGTGTAGTAAGTGATTACTGTGTTAATCGTACTATACCTGGTACCCACATCTTTCCAGAAACATTCACATGGTGATTCTTCCATAGCACAAAGTGTTAGTGTTTATTGGGTTAATTGTGCTTTACCTAATACCCACGTCTTGCCAGTCTCCGCCTGCGACGTCCGACTCGTTCCATGACGAAACAGATGCCACGATAAGAGGTGTAAGTGTTTACTGGGTTATCCTACTATACCTGATACCCACATTTTGCCAGGTCGTCTTGACCTTTGTTGACCAAACAGGTCAAGAAATGGTCTCTGACAAAGAGGCCGAAAATTACAAAGCAAGTGTCACCAGGGTGATCGCTCAGACAACGGGCAGAGGTGGTTTCGGAAAAATTGACTACCGTGCTTCATATGCTCCCCTGACTGATGCTCAAGGCCTGAAATGGGTTTATTTCCTCCTCGAAGGACTGTCCAAACATTCTACGAAGGAAAGACCATGTGTTGGGTGGATAGTACAAATCGATCGTGAGTCTTCGCTCCAGGATCTAGTTTTCCTTTTGTTCCTTATATACACTTTGATAGCTAAGCCTAAGGAATCCAAACAAGAGACGAACGATGATAAACCAAAAAAGGCGCCGCCGCCTAAGTATCATTGTGCCATTAACAAACCCGGAGGCCCCCCCTGGATCCCGGTTGAGGTTTCTGAGTTTGCGGGCGAACGTAGGAAAGCGTGGATGCCACCTCGAGATGATGAAATAAAGAAACGGGAGAGCTTTCAGGCTCAGTTTACGAGTGATTTCGAGTATAAGCCGAGCCACCCCGTGGAAAAGGGCAAGATTGCCATACCCAGAGTCGACCCCAAGTGGGCGCAGTTGGCGACCTCGGCCACGGTGAAGCACTTGCCCGTAGAAGACGCTGCCGGATCTAGAGTCTTTAACAAAGCGGGAGAGGACCCGCCCCCGGCCTTGGCCACGAAGAAAGACCCGATGGCGATATCCCATATCCTTGGTAACGGTGACAATCGACGCTAAGGGCTAAGGCCTAAGGGCTAAGCCTTTAGTACCCCTGACCAGCTTGTTTAACGCGCTAGTTAACTCTTGATGAAGTTTGTAATCGCTGGCATTCCAAGTACAGCACTCGTTTATACGGTGCACAATCGCATTCGTGAGGATCTCGGTAAAGGTCATAACAAACACTTGTAACAGGTAAAGATAACGTTCCTCCCGAGTCTCTGAACGAATGGTCGGAGAAGGAGGAGGGATGGAAGCAATACGATCCGTGTGATGGTTGAACTCAGTGAGAATCGCGCAGGGCCACCCCACCCAAAACTCTTGACAGCTCCAGATAGTGATTTGCAGGCGGTAACCTGCAGGACCGGTCTTGGAGGGCCAAAGAGCTCAGAGAAAGAACGAAGCATGTGATCTAAAAAGAGAAAGGAACGGCAGACGACATCTATGTCTATACAAGTATACGCATATTCGAAATGGATCATTCGAGTCCATTATATACATATTTCATTTGAGTATATCGCTGTATCAATAGAGTATCGGCGTAGGTACAGGTATTCGAGGTATTCGAGGTATAATGTAAGATGTAAGGTTTAGGAATGAAAACATAGAATACATATGTACAGTACGACTGGGTGGCGGTAGCGTTAGAACTCGGGTAATGTAATATAATTATGGTATGTCAACTGAACACGAAAACAAGGACAAATGGAAAACATATACGGATACAGAGGAGAGGAGTTCTCAGAGCAAGCAACGAGAGAGAAGAGAAACATGATGCATGTGTGTGCATGTGTGTGGGGAAAACGAAACGAGAAACGGTATGAGCATGACGAGGGAGCCGTGTGAGTCCAGGCGAACGGGAAGGTCGGACAACATTCCCACAACAATACCAACTTATTCATCCCACTCCATCGTCAACTCGCCGACATCCTTAAGCACAAACGGCCGGGAAGCGGAAGGGCTCCCCTCTGGCGCCACTGGCGTCACAGGTGATGCTGGTACTACCAGGTTTTCGGATTCTAAGTTATCCAGATGAGATTCCGAGTCTGAATGTGGTGAAGGCGGAGGAGCTGTGACGGCGGAAAGAGGAGGAGATGGATGCGTTGATGTCAACTTCGCGGACCCGGAGCCGTTGAGTGTCAGCGTCAGTGGACGGGGAGTTTGCAGATGTCGCTGTGACGAAGAAAGAAATGAGTTGTAAGAAGAATTAGGACTTGGAATTTCGAGGTACGACTTACCTCTGTAGAAGACTGATCACTACTCGAGCGCCCCTCTACTCCAACTTTGAACTTTGGGCGTCCTCGTCGTCCTCCTATATCCGTATCAGCAGAGGAAGGCTCTAGCGGCGGTAGCGGGTAAACAAGTCTAACGCCCAGTCCAGATTTTGGCAGTTCCCGGTCGCTTGCGCCATTAGATATCCCGTTTCCTAGATTAGAGTTGGAGTCCGATATTAAAGGAGACGGAGACGTAGATTTTGCCAGTGAAGTAGATGACGCAGACAGATGTAGAGATTGTGAAGCAGAGCTAGGAGTCGCCGAATCGTGTGTACTCAGCCCTGAGGGTTTTCTTCCATTACTATTCTTCGTAATCCTGCTCCTGCTGCGCTCGACAGACGTTATTCCTACTGCTGCGGAAGATATTTTTACCTGTACGTCGCTCGATTCGGGATCCAATGGCGCAGCAGGTGTTATTGTAGACATAGTTTGCACGAGACTGGGATTGTAGCCGACTGCGCCGTATCCTTGTGGTCGTAGCCTAGAGCGAGAGAGAGAGCGAGATTGAGAATCAGACCTGGTGCCATATCGCTGAGGAGAGTATCCGTTGTTATTCCGGTTCAGAATGTTAAATGGCGCGTATGCGGAGGTGCTAATCATATGTCTATTGAAAAGCTCAGTCAGTATCGTAATTATTGTCAATATACTGACAGCACACACACACCTTTCTTTTGCCCTTACAATTGTTCCTAACAGTTTTGCTTTACGCTTTTCCAGTTCTTGCGCTGCTGTCTCTGGCACAGCTCCTTCTCCAGCGATGACAGGTGGTATCAGACGCGCTTCATCGTCCGGTATTATCTATGCAAGCCTTAGTTCAAGTATACAGTGAGCAACTTCAACATACTTGTTGATCCACGTTCTCGTTCCCGTTTCCGCTTCGTTTCCGTTTCTTTCCGTGTCTGCTCAGACAGCACGCGAAGAGAGATACCATTAGCAAGTTTTCTCCGTGCGCTTGTCCGTTCCTTTTCCTCCGATAGCACTGGACAGTGGAACGGCGACACTGGTCCGTTTCGTCGAGTTTTATGCAGCTATGCAGGAATTTGAAAACTAGCGCGTTTGAGACGCCTCTCTTAGAGATTATGTCATCATCGGAGTCGGAGGAGAAACCGGCGGGCCGCGCCAACCACTCCTTGCCCCGAGAAATAATACTAATAGAATGGGCAGGCCGATGTTCTTCCGTTCCCGAGGAGAGGCAGCCGGTGGCCTTCCGCCTGTTGTTAACGCTGAACAGCTTCATATATGAAACACCTCTGAGCTCCATGTAGTCTTCAAAGTGTAGGTCGAGCCTATCGGCGCTGTCACTTGGCTCCCGTCTGGGAGCGGCTGTTCCCTCATGAACCCCGCTGGATGGCGGAGACGAGTAATGCAGTACTACGCTACTATTATTACTACTTCAGATGCTCCAATAACCACTGCATTCCAGCACCTGACCGGGTCCCTGTCCGAGTCCGAACCCGTCTCGACTCTTTCTTATCTTCTTCCCATGCCAGATATATCTTTAATTGAAGGCAAAACTTCGACTTGAAATAAAGCGACGCTGCAGTAATATCCTCTTTGTCAATGATTAAGCGGTGGAAGGAGCAATCAATCAGTATTTGAAACCACTGCGTTTGTGCCGGACTCATTCTTTAGCTTAAATAGGGGCCATTTTGGGCGTTCCTTCCTTCCTTATACTCAATCATGATCTTCCCGCCTCTGACTCAACTCATAACCTTCCCCGAACTTCTGCAATTTCACTACACGCACAATGCAGAGGAAACGATATACGTCTATGCTGAAGATGGGAAAGACAAACCTACACACATCAAATACCTCGAGTTTGTTCGTGCTTCTCAGCGCGCAGCACACCTCATTCGTCCAGGTCGTCTCGGTCCCGCACGCGAAGTAGTAGGTGTTGTAGCTCTATCGGACACTCTGGTATATTCAGCGGTTGTCGCGGGGCTGATAGAGGCTGGCATAACTGTGAGTTCACATGATTATTGGCTCTAACATCAAATCAATGATATCCTAGCCGCTTCTCATCTCTCACCGCAATACCGCCGCTGCGGTAGTCAATCTATTGAAGAAATCCGGTGCCCATCGACTGCTCTGTACGCAATCCACTCTCCAGGAGCTCCTCCAGAGCGTCAAAACAGAACTAGCATCAAGCGATGCTCCTTATGAAGTTACTTTTGAAGAAATCCCTAGTTTACACAACTTGTTCCCTAAATTGGGATCGGAAACTTTGAAGGATCCATGCGAACTCTATCCTCGTTCATCTTATCCCGATCCAGATGAAACCCTCATAATTCTGCACTCGTCCGGAAGCACTGGTCTTCCCAAAGCAATTCCCTTAACCCACGATGTGTTTTTCCGGGGCTGGATTTCAGGTTGTGAGTCAAACGATCAAAGGTTTTTGCTAACTATTAGCCCATGTACTTACCACTCTACTCGCGATACAGCCCTTTCAGCTCAGTACCGTACTCACAACGTGCGTGTGGGTAGTTTCGGCTTACCCAGCTTCCACGCTCTCGGAATATTCACGATACTATTCACGCCAATATACATCGGCACCTCCGTCGCAGTCTACCCTCCCATTGCTACAAGACCCGATGCGCTCCCTGTTACGTCGACCCCCGATAACATCATCGAGCATCTCCAGCGTACATCCTGTACCGGTTGCTTCACAATTCCTGCCATCGTTCAAATCTGGGCGCAGTCCCCCTCAACTGTAGATGTCTTACGAAAACTCAAGGTTTTGGTCAGTGTTTCTTTGAACATATTCCTAAACTCGAATGTAGATCGTGGGGCTGACTCGTTCTCGGATTACTACTAGCTCTTTGGTGGAGGACCGCTATCTTCAACCACTGGGGACTCTCTCGTGGCATCTGGAGTCCCCTTACGTGCTGTGTACGGCGGAACTGAATTCGGTTCTCCTGCTACATACGACCTGGACGAGAATCATGAAGACTGGGGATGGTTCAGGTATCCAGAAGCTCAACATATCCGGTGGATTCCTCAAGGCGATGGCACCCATGAGCTTCAACTTTTGGTAGGTATCAGGCTTCGCTATTACTATCATTATAAGACTCAGTCGTTTGTGACCGCTCTCAGAATTCAGATACATTCCGCGTAGCTGTCGACAATCTCCAAGATGTTTCTGGTTACGCGACGTCGGATCTATGGACCCCTCATCCTACCAAACCTGGATTGTGGAAAATGTAAGTCTTTGCGTAAACTGCCTGGGTTGCTAACGATTTAATTTTAATTTATCCTCGTCAGAGTCGGGCGAGCAGACGATGTTATCATCCATTCCTCTGGCGAAAAAACGGTTCCGGCTCCGTTTGAAGACAGAGTTGGTCAGAGTCCTCTGTAAGTCAACGCTGTTATTACATTTCAATCGTCGTCATTCCATATTTACTTCTTGTCGATGGTAGATTAAGAGGGGTAATCATGTTCGGGCGTGAACGAGATCAGCCTGGAGTTTTAATCGAACCATCTCCCGAGAATCAGGTCGACATCGATGACGAAGCCCAAGTATCTACTTTCCGTAACAAAGTATGGTATGTGCACTCGGACAAGTATCCTCTGATAACGTCGCGAAACTAATTACTATTTATTGGAGGCCTGTCATTGAAGAAGGCAATAAACTACTTCCAGCGTTCAGTAGAATCTACAAGGAGATGATCCTCGTTACGTCCCATACTAAACCCCTCCCGCGAGCTGGGAAAGGAACAGTTTTGCGTAAAGCGGCCTTGAAAGAGTATGAGAGGGAGATTGACCAGATGTACATTACTTTTCCTTCCTCATATTACGAACATGATGCTGAAGCTAACCTTGTACAGATACGAAATCGTCGAATCAAACACCAGTAGCGTCGAGCCTCCTACTAACTGGGAAACTACAACGCTTCAAGAATGGCTCACAACACAAGTCGAAAGTCTATGTCACAACTCTGTCGGCATTTCTGATGATATATTTGAGCATGGATTCGATAGGTGAGTTTCATTTTCGTATCCCGGGCCCTGATCACGACTTGAATATGTACGCTTTTTTCAGCTTGGGCGCGACAGTTCTACGAGTGCGCCTGGTCAGTTCGCTACGGGCCACCGACAACGTGGCGGCCTCTCGAATGATTTCCCAGAATACTATATACAACTATCCAACCATCGCCAAGCTCTCCCAGTTCATTATTGGACTCATCGAAAGCCCCGATCAGGATATGGCTCTTGCGAATAATCATGAAGCTGCGATAGAGGATATGATTTCGACCTACTCCAAGGGGCTCGACGTTCCCATTCCAGGGTCCCATGTCGACAATGTACCGTCGAAGGTTGTAGTACTTTTGACTGGGTCAACGGGTAACCTCGGGGCACAGATTCTCGCCGATTTACTCTCAAACGATTCTGTTGCCGAGGTGTATACTCTAAACAGACCTTCTTCAAAGGTGTCTATCATGAAACGGCATCAAGAGCGGTTCAAAGATAAAGACCTCGACATCGGCCTTCTATCTTCTCAAAAGCTTGTTCTGCTGGAGGGTGAAAGTGCTCAGCCAAACCTAGGCTTAACAGATGCGGTGTACAGCAAGGTAAGTCATACGTATGACCTTTTCCGTAGCTGTTTCTAACTGAGAAATAGCTTCAAGAATCATTGACACTTATTATTCACAATGCATGGAGGTTAGACTTTAACCTTTCACTGTCTTCGTTTGAGCCCCATGTTCGAGGAGTCCGCAACTTGATTGATCTGGCTCGCGCGTCCCACTATGCGTCGTCATTACGATTCCTGTTTACTTCTTCTATTGGATCCGCTCAGTCGTGGAACTCAACTACTATGGGTCCGTACCCCGAAGAGGTTGTCTTGGACCCCAAATATGCTGTTGGGCCTGGGTACGGAGAGAGCAAATATGTTTCAGAACGGGTATGTTAACGATTCTCGTCATCGATAAATTGACAAGATTTTCACACTTGTTCCTCCAGATTCTGGCACAAAGTGGATTGCGTGCGTCGTCTTTCCGGATTGGACAGATCACTGGTGGTTCGAATGGCGCGTGGGCCATGAGCGACTGGTTACCGATGATCGTTAAATCAAGTCTCGTACTGAACATACTTCCGGATACACCTGGAGTAAGTCGACAAACTAGCTCTTTGAATGGCTCTCTGACGGCCAATCTAGGTTGTCTCATGGCTCCCTTTGGACGCAGTCGCCGGCGCAATTCTTGATGTCGCGTTTACCCCGGAAACTACTCCGTTGGCTATAAACTTAGTACACCCCAAACCTGTCTCCTGGACTAGCACCATGAGTGCTATTCGAGAGTCGCTCATCTCGGCCAAGCATCTATCTCCTGAAGCTTTACCATTAGTTCCTTTCCAAACTTGGGTTAAAGCTTTAGAAGATGCAGGCAATGCTTCGCCAGAAATAGTCAGCAATGAGCTTGTAAGTGCCCACCTGCATTTCCTCGATTTTTGCTCATTCTTGGGTTTCGCTTTTAGCCTGCACACAAAATTATAGACTTCTTACGTGGTGCAACCCCCGCAAGCGAAGGGAATGCGGAGGCGGAGGCGCTTGGGACTGCCCTAGGGACCTCCAATATCCAGCGTCTTAGCAAGAAGATCAAAGATCTGGGCCCTCTTGGAGACGTCGACGCCGATCTTTGGGTCAAATACTGGGTGAACTCTGGGATGTAATTCAGTTGACTTTTTGAATATATGCATTCATTTCCGTCTAAATGGGACTCATTCAAGTACGCTTTGAATCTCCTTCAATAAAGTACCACAAAAGTGCATAAGCATGTAAGTAACTCGGAGGTTGACAATAAGTACGTAGGTACCGACTAGTGCTCTTAGTCACCGCGCGAAGCCATCCAGGCTCTCTCCACCGCTCTGCCACGCCTAAACCTACCACTCAGAAGTCAGAAGCCGAAAAGCTGGATAGATTGAATCCTCTGAGACTATCACTGGAGGATATTCAAAGGAGTCATCTCTACCACCTCATCACTATGCCAGCACCTTTTGTCAATGTTTACATCAAATTGCCAGTGGTGGTCCGTGGAAGCATATGAATTAAATAAGTGTACTTGAAGTGTACTAAGGAATATTAAATACCCTTTAAATACCCCTTGCCCAAGCAACGAAGACAAGCAAAAAAAAATAGAGAGAGAAAGGACCAGAGTGGCAATATTTTTATGTTCCATCAACCTCTACCGTAACACTAGTAGCCCTTTGTTGTTGAGAGTAAAATGTTTCTGCCACCGGTGATTTGTTCATCTTGATTAAGATAATTACTGCAACAGGATACAAGCACTGGAATTTCAATCAGGCGCTGAGTATGCTCATCAAAAAAACACCCAGCTTACTGAAACTGTCAAAAACAAAGATGTGCTGACTGCCATGAATGTTCTAAAATTGGGATTGGGATTTGATGTTGACAATGTGCCACCCAATTCTGCAATAAAGGCAAGCAATTGTACAGCAAGGAAAAATATCCCGGATTCAACCAAAAGAAGTAGAATTTTTTGGATAGGAGTTTTAGTGGCCATTGATGCGGCTTTCAATGTTTGATGATGAGACCTAAAACTCATGAATAAGTGATTTGCGTTTACAGTAGTGACTTGATAGCCTACCAGACTTTCCATCCAATCAATGATGTTGCCAACAAATTTACTGCCAATGTGGTAGCCAATGCGAGACAGTCAAAAATAACAGTTGCTCCATCTATGAGATCGGTATTAACCACTGCAACATCAAAACTAGCATCCACAATATTGACGACTGTATACAAAGACATCACCAAACCAGAAATGACAAGTTGCACGCTCATGAACTCACCAATGTTACTAAGCATAAGCAAAGCAAGAGTAAATTTCCAAAATCTATTACGATGCAATAAAACCCATGCTCTCCAACAGACCACAGCATCACCAATAAGAATCTGCCAGTGAAACAATCTTGGAATAAATCGGTCATAAAGCTGGAAACAAGGATAACTCACAACAACTATACTAACAAAGGAATTCACATCTGCAGCTATGGTCACGCTTTGGGGGGGTTGAGTAGCCTCTTCCACAAGACCTAAGTGCACTTGTACTAGGCTAAAAGCGCTGCGGTACATAATAAACCACATCAAACAGATGAAAAGCACCACACAACACAGAAGCAGAACAGCGCTGGGCTGTCGCCAGGTTTTGACACTGAGAGATATTCAAGATGAATGAATACTGTTACTCAATTACAGATAAGTACTCACTTAAGCAGCCGTATTGCAATCAATGTTCCCAGAAAAGAAGCTCCTGGTTAGCTTGTATGAGTGATTTGTTTCCTATGGGGCCGCTGAAGTAAGTACTCACCATATCCTATCCCTGTAATTGTGGCTGCAGCCAAATCATCATAGCAAGCAGATGCAAGCAGAGCAACCAGTTCTTGCTCCTCGGGACTCATCTTCCTTTACAAAGTCAAACAAGAAGTCAGACCAGTGTGGCAAAAATTAAACATCGATATTCCAGTTCTATATGTACTACGGCTTGAAATTTTTGGTCACCATGTTTGTACTATTATTATCACTTATTGTCACTTTGATCAATCCATTTCGCCGGTGAGAGCAAGGGCCCAAGGGGAGCCAACTGTCAGTGTCGAGTGCAAATCACTCGAGTTGGTGCCAGTCTGGGACCTTAGCCTTCCATTTCAAGTCAACTGGGATAAAAAAGACTGGTCAGTCTGTCAATTTGGACATCTGCAGACGTACAGCCCAGGGGTGCAACCGCGTGGCCACCCCAGCTCGGGAAATTGGCCTGTCTGCAAATTTGACCAGAACTACATTGACCATCACAATATGAAGTGCAGGAGAAATGTTCTCAGAGCCGCAGAAACAAGGCCTCATTCGCCCAGTGGTCTTGTGAGCTTTGTATAATAATTATGCGCCATAGTGGTATAGGCTAAAGAGGCTGAGAGCCACATGGAGTGAGGGGAAGCAAAAAGGCACCCGTAGAGTCCAGGGTTCTTGTGCCAGTGATTTGTGCAGTTGACGTGTAATATGTAGGCATGATGAATCACAATGTAAAAGATGGATTTGATGGAGTAAAAAATAAGTAATATGGAAGAGAATTCACAATTTCACGGACTGGGAAAAAGGTCGGAGAGGACAATCGATGGTTTGCAGGGCCAACACTAGTCACAAACAGATATCAGATCAACGTTGGCTCTGAACAACAAAATTGGGCGTTGTCTGAAATTAGCCAGCAATATGGAATGCACCTGATTGTTATGCCGTGAGGTTCGAAGGAGAATTTCTCCCAGGCTGTTCGAGCCCGAACTACTTATAACCTCCAAACTTGATACCCCTTCATGTTTTACAGCATTTGTAGTCACAAGCGAGAGTGAGGGTTGAGAAAGGTCATCTAGAAAGGGAAATGGGAGGCTCAAAATCAGGCCTGAGGTACCAGGAGAAACACCAGATATCAATAAACACTGAAGCTCACATCGGTACAGGATGATGCCATCAAGAATCTCAACTCAGATCCAAGAGCGAAAACAAAGTCCAACTCGGTGCAAAAAGCATCCAACATGGTCGATATAGTATAGTCAATTTGGATCCTCTAGGCTTTGCTGGCCATTATCATTTCCAAGGGTTTCTCTTCTACTGTTTATGACTTTGATATAAGATTGTTGTCTGCCATCATTTCCATAAATTGTTTGAACTTTGATTTGAACTTGAAAGATTTACATTCATGATCATCAGGTATTGGACATGTCCAGGATCATAGATGAGACTACCGTATGGCTGTGGAATCTTTAGGTGAAAAACCCAACTGCTAGTCCATGAATATGGGTGGTAAAGTGGGATGATTGTGAAGATGCTGCAGAATAGAAGAGCATCCGAGTCATGGCTGCTGGAAGAATTTTTGGCAGGTGGGGGAGTCTTGGATCGAGTTTAATCGGGGGCAGAGATAGTACGTATTCATGGCCTTTGATCAGAGTGGTAGTGAACTTGATGATTGATTGTGTACCACTAAACAAGAGGACACGAGATGTGTACATTGTATGCAGTAATACACAAGCGCTATTAAACCTTGAACAAGTCTGGATTGAAGGGAATAGCGTTAGGTTTAGTATTTTAATAGTACAAGTCCCTTTGTACATACCTGGATCGAAGGTAACAGCAATAGGGGTTCACTTTGGCCCAGGATGCTAACTAATGGAAAGTAATTTAGCTATATAAGTCCGTGAGTCCATAAATCATATAAGTCCATAGGTGATGGTCAAGACTCTACTGAGTCAATATCTAACACCCCCCCCCTTGACTCGCGTCAAGTTTCAGTCTGCGAATCCATCTACGGTGAGAGTCCTGTGTGTTGTAGATTTGAGTCTGTACTGGAATGTTCTAGTACTTTTGTTAGTATTACTCATTACTTACTCAGCCTACTTACCAGTACTATGTAGAATATTCTAGAAGGTATTGTAAGTAGTATAAATACTGTAGAGGTCCTGGGGGAGACCCAGACAATTGTACTAAAGGTCTAACAACCGAGTGCACAAGTGTAACCAGATCACTTAATCCACAACACTGTGAAGTGGCTTGGTGAGAAGGTCGGCCTGATTGTCCTGGCTGTATACATGGATGACATTAACGAGCAGTTTCAAGACACAGTCACGGATGAAGTGCTCTCAAACATCAGGAAAAGTACATAATGCCTGTGAGTGATAGGCTTTGATGGGATAGAAGTCGATAACTCTATCTGAGGGATTTATGGGGGCGTGGAAACGGGGGGCACAAACGATCTCTTTATTGGAAGTACAGTAGTCAATATAAATAGTAAAGTAATAACAAATACAGTAAGACACGGGGTGGTGGGTATCATGCCAGTGGTGCTTCTTGAGCCCGAAACAACTGTTGTCGGACTGGCGGTCTGTTCTCAACAATGCCCAGGCAAACCTAGAATATCCTGAGGCAACCCAGGAATTATCCAAATTCCTAGGCTGCCTCAGTGTTTCTCAAAGGCTCTGGTTGACCCAACTCACCAAGAAGACCCAGGTTTGGGCCCAATTCCTGGGTTTCCTGGGCTGCCCTGGGGCTGTAGGTTGCCTCAGGTTGCCCCAGGTTGCCCTGGCTGTCCCCGATATTAGGCCTAAAATCGGCCTAAGGCGTGTAACCGTACATTTTGACGCTTTGTACGTGTTATACAATGCAATAAGAGAGTTATACGGAGCCCGAGCGTGATAGCTGTTGCCGAGGCAAAGAACTTAACAATAATACTCAGCGAGCCGTGAAGGTACGCCCACAAGCGTAGCCTAGAGCCAAGCTAGCGAGGATACCTGGGCTGCCCGGAGATGTAACGCTAGATCGTCAATCTAGTTATACCCAAAGAGTGTAGACTCTCTAAACTACAGGACATCTCGAAGCGGGATAAGTACTAAGCCAACGCGTTACTCGAGGGAAGGAATTATGAGGGAAGGCATCCCTCGCACTAAGACCCCCAACAAGCTATGTTAAGATGTGGACTTTACAGTCCATAACAGTGGACCAGAACAATCCCGAGGGAAACCGTAGAGGTCTATTCGCGGCACCGGTCGTAACCGTGAGGACGGTAGAAACATACTTAGCGGTCCTACGGAAAGCTACGCGCCGGAATAGCCTTGGCAAATCGAAACATTTGATCTTAGAAATCATACACGGGAGGTCTTATCCGTTAAAGCCGACTATCGGGAATCACTTGTACATACTCAGCGCAGTTGCTCGAGATTATCATAAGTGGTGTCGTTGGAAAGCTAGATAACAGGCCTTCTCGAGAGAATGTTAATCACACTCAGGATGGACAGAACTATCCGAGGAATAGAATGAAACTCACCCAAGGGAAACCGGGCGGCGAGTGATCATGAAGCGCAAAGGTACTCCTGACCCCGGAGAATTGTGGAGTAATCGGAGAAACCTCGCTCGGATCAAAAACACTCTAAAACTATGTTAATCCTCACGAAATCATATTTTACCTCTGATATATACCCAAGAATGGACTATTTCTTTATCGTGTGTACCATATATAGGCTGGAGTTTCCTTTCCGAGCCAGATTCCTCTGTTCCACTCTCTTTCCGTCTCTCTCCGTATCTGTTTCGTCTATTTTTCGTATTAAACTCTCTCTACTCAGTATATAAGCCAGATATATTTATTCAATAAGACAAGTTTCTTGCCCTCGACTTGACTGCTAAGACCAGTGCTCCGTAGAACGTCCCCTCGGGACTAGTAGCGTGACGCCTCCTGACTTGGTTATCTTTAGAAAGTAATAAACTTCACGAAGTTACTTGCCACCTCCCCTGTACGAGATTGGTTGTGTTCCTTCACCTCAGAGGATCTTTCCCTCGATTTGTATGTTAGGAAGTGAGCTCCGTAGAACGTCCTCGGGACTAGTAGCGTGACGCTTCTCTACTTAACTACGAGTTGGTTGTTAGTTTCTTCACCTAGTAAGTAGCTGGTCACCTCCCTACGTGTTCCCGCGGAGAAGTGTTAGTTGCTTCACGAAGTTGTTAGCCAGTCTCGACGCTTTACCGCGGAGTGACTGATAGTTTCTTCAAGGAGTTTGATTTACTGTCATATTACTTGCTCGGCGGAATTTGGCCTGTAATAGAATTTCACAAACTTCCTTTGGCCCACTTGAGAATCTGATCGAGTCTTGAGCGTGTGAGTTCCCTCGAACTCCAGATCAACCTTAAATCTAGTTGCTTCCTTAGAGGGGACGGTTTCTAGTAAGGAATTATTCGGCTCCAGAGTGAGGGTTCCTTAGTCGACTTCCCTGTGAAGTTAGGCGAGCCACTAAGATTGTGGTACGAGTTCCTAGTGATTAAGTTCACTCACAATATCGTAGCTTGGCCCAGAGTTTGGTCAAGGACTTTACGGCGTCACAGCAGCTAGTGCCAGAGTTTGCCTAGGGTTGTTGACAAACCTCGAGATTACTATTCTAGCTAGAGCCAGAGTTTGCCTAGGAGAATCTTAGTTCCGTTGTATTGGTTTTGGTTTTGATTATTTGGTTTTGGACACATACGCATTATTGGTTTTGGTTTGGTTATATTGATTCGGACATCCCGACGTTCCCTCGTACATATGTACACCCAGCTGGGCTTCCCTCGACTCAGTTCTAAGAGTTGTCCAAGCTTAGTTACCCACGTTAGCGCTACAGTCTTGAACCTGGAGCAGTCGCGCGCGTACATCCGATATTACAAGACTTTCCCTCGGGGAATCTCTGACAACCCGCCCTCGCTCCCTTACATATCGATAGTCTGGTTAGGTGCGGTAGTGTTTTTGTTAGGTTGTTTTATAGCACCTTTCGCATACCTACACGTAAATACCCAAATACCGAGCTATAACTGAAATTAAATATAGAAACACAAAAGGTATGACTCATTAAACATAAAGTCTCAGGCACGAATTGAACCAACATAGTCATTCCATTGAAACCAAGAAGTATCATGTATTGAACATCTAACCACAGTAATAGTACAGTACCTATACAACTTAAAGGAGACTCCCGTGTCCACCTAATGTGTTTGAATGAATGAAACGGCGCCTCGCTGATTAGAGGAGATGATCCAAAAAGTTGATTCAGGACATGGAGATAAGTAAAACAAACACATCATGTCTGGTCATCTCGCTAGAGGGACTGTTGGGTCTACGATGAAAGGATCTGCAGAAAGGTTAGAACAGCACAAAGACCAAGTGACATAAGGACAGCTGAGACTCGAGTAAATGATCCAGATCCACTGCCATGAAACAGATACATCATATGCAACACTTCATCAACTACCGCAGCTTTGAAAGTGGTCCAGCTGTATATCAACGTCTGCTGAAATGCTCACCAGATTTGGCAATGGAGACTTACGACAGAACATTGCCTCTTGAAGTGGGGCATTCTATCCACCTGCTGGAGGAGGCTGGAAGAGGCGGGGCTCTCACACAAGATCCCATGGATACCCCCACGTGGGTGTCCTAAAACAAACATGTCATGCACATCTCAAGAGGTACTGAAGCTGGCTCTATGATGAAAGGACCTTAAAAAACTGCTGGGAAACAGATAAGCAGGTCATCTTCTTGATGCTCCCAGGGATACTAAAGGCAGCTATCAGTATCACAACCTCCTCCTCAATCCATGACTTTCCTCTGAATTGGAGAGCAAAGAAGTTATCTACTTGGTTTAGGAGACACCAAATGCCCCACTTCTTGTGAATTGTGACCAGCATGTCCAATTGTGAGCCAAAGACTCATATGAGAGTTAAGATTATTGGAGCTGTTAATCTATTCCAATAAAGCATTTTAAAGTGGAGAAAATGGTAGATTGCGTCAGCTACAGTGATGGCAATCAAGAAAAAGAATTGTATGCACTTGCTAATAAACCTTTTGGCATGAGGCACACTGGTCTTGGAATGGTCAGGTGGTTAGGCAGGGTTAACTGGAGGTTGAGGATCATCCTGACATAGCGTACTGGTACATCTGTATCCATATCTAAAGCTTATTTAGTGATAACAGAAAACAAAAGCAAGAAAGACATCAAAGGTGTGTGTCTGATTAAAAACTTACCAGTGACAAAATATCTTTGTGGCACAACGGTACCTCCTGCCTTCCCAAAGTTCAGTACTTCATCAACATATATCAACAACAAAGAAGTGTTTCGACTTCTTAATGCTCCCGGTAATTGGCTTGGTTTGTACTGGTATGTGAAAGGCACTAGAAAACAAGCTAACAAATACAAGACTGCGCCTAACCAGACTATCAATTTTACACCAGCCAGTGTAGTGAAACAACTGAACTAGCGTAGTGCGACAAGGTCTAGTAAGTTCTATGAACTGAACTAGCGTAGACTATTGTCTAAGTTGTGCGTGTATGTCTGACCAAAAACCCAAATAATCAAATAACTGTGTGTGTGTGTGTGTGTGTGTGTCCAACGATAACCAAAACCAAAACCAATACAATGCAACTAGGACACTCCTGGGCAAACTCTGGCTCCAGCTAGCGCAATAGAAACGAGGTTGTGAAACACTCCTGGGAAAACTCTGGCTCCAGCTAGCATAACGCCGTAACATCCTTGACCAAACTCTGGGTCAAGCTACGAAACTGTGAGTGAACTTAATCACTAGCAACTTGTACCACAATCTTAGTGGCTCACTAATACCCATTAGAGCTAGCTAAGGAACCCTCACTCTGGAGCTGAATAATTCCTTATAGTAGAAGCTGTCCCCTCTAAGGAAGCAACTAGATTTATGCAAAGGAGAGTGAACTTAATCACTACTAGGAACTCGTACCACAATCTTAGTGGCTTGCTAATACTCATTAAGAGCTAGCTAAGGAACCCTCACTCTGGAGCCAAATAATTCCTTGACTACTAGAAGCCGTCCCCTCTAAGGAAGCAACTAGATTCATGCAAAAGATCTAACTCAATTTTAAGCAGGCGCAAAAGCTGTTACAAAGCTTTTATTACACCAATCCAAACTTTATAAGATAGAATATAATATTAACTTCAAAGAGAAAGCTAGACTCCATACATGCTGTCGAGCTCCTCTTCCGTTTGGTCGAGGAACTCGTCATTTTACTTGATTGTATATATTTACTTACCATGTTACTTAGTTTCCATAAGTAGGTACTTATCTAACAGCTCTAGGCTGTTCTTTGTAAATTTTCACTTAGCAATCTATCGACCTTTCTACCATCTATCTGTCTGATTGAGTCCTATCCTATCCAGTCTATAACTTGTTCAATCTACTCTATAAAGGAATTAAATCGATGTTAGGACTATCCGAGGCCCCCGTCAAACTCAAAACTTCTGTCTGCCCACAAAACAGACTAAAGTTTCACATCTGGAGCCCACCGCAAGGGGGGTTTTTCCAGAAAGAGTCCTAAATCCGTTTAAATTCCTGTTGAGGCCAATACGGCCCGTTTTTGTCGAGAAGGCTTACGTCCGAGGCGTCTCTCTCCTGAGACACAAGCTCTTCTCACTGCTTTTCAGTCAGCCAAGTTGTCATTCGAGGCATCAGGCTTGTTTGAGTCTGTGCCTGACGAAGAAGCAACCCACAACAATCTATCTTTGATTGGCATCACTTTTGATAGCCAATCGCCGTGGTCGAGCCCGTCTCGTCATTCGTTAGCATTGAGCTTATCTCGATCGCTAAGCCCTTCAATGCATATTGCTCACTCCGCACTTCCGTTTAATCCGAATTTGGACCCTCTTGCCATTGTTAATATGGCTACCATTATTCCCCTTCCATCCTGCAATGAGCGTAAAGCTCCTAAGTGGGACTCCCAAAATGAGGAACAACTTCCTACCTTCTTTGAGGAGTACGAAACGGTCGCAGTAGATGCCGGGATCGTTGACGATGACGAACGAATGAAGATGGAAGTCCTCCGCTATGTTGACGCCTTGACTATGCGTTTTTGGCGTACTTTAGATACTTTCGCCGGTAATGATAAGACATGGGATGAATTTAAATCCGAAATTCTGTCTAATTATCCCGGTGCCAAGAAACTACCTGAGGCGACTACAGAAGATCTAAAGAAGATAGTCCGAAAGTATGCGAAAGAAGGAATTTCTAATACGCAACTTCTTGCGCAATATCATAGGGAATTCGCTACTACCGCCAAGTCCTTGGCAGATCATAAAATCCTCTCCGCTGTTCAAACCTCTGGATATTATGTCCAGGCTTTCCCTGAAGCGTTCCGTACCCGTCTGGATACGCGTCTTCAAATTGTTCATTCAGAGAAAGAAAAAGGAGATGCTTACTCTATGACTGAGTTGAGGACCGCGATAGATTTTCTTCTATCGGATGCGTCCACCTTGGTGATTGGAGGGAATTTTGATATCGCAGAAGCGTCGAAACCACTTGAAGTCACGGTCAAGTCTTCCTCCATAAAAAAGGTCAAGTCAGAACCTGAGGGAGATGATTCTTTAGCCAAGAAAGTTGATTCTATATTGAATGTAATTGGGAAACTCACCCCCGGTTCTACCCCTTCCTCATCCGATTCTTCTCAATCTTCGAGACCTCCTAGAGCTAAGAAATGTTTCTGGGATAGGTGCGACCAGTCAAACTTTGACGATTGTCATGGATTGTCGGAATGGATTGAGAACGGACGTGTTGAAAGAGATGCGGGCGGATTTGTTCAATTAAAAGGTGGAGGCCATCTTCCGGATACGTCGCCATATAATCGAGGTCCATTGAAGTCTCGTTTTGAGAAATACTTCAAGGATCATCCAGAAGCGAAGACCTGGATCTTGGAATCTCCCTCCGCTAGTCGCAGTACTTCCGCCGAGTTATCTGGCGTTGATATCAGCTCCCATTCCACTTATTCCTTGAAAGGATATCAAGGACCGTCGATGTTCGCGAAAGCCGTGTCGTATGTTTCAGAGTGCGACTCCGAAATTTCAGACACTGAATTAGATCTCATGAAGCAAATGGTTTATAAGATGGAGACTCGGCGTACCGCTAAAGAGAAAAATGCGGAAATTTCAAAGAAATCTCCGCCGCCTTCATCTAAACCACAAGCCAATCGAGACCCGGAGCCCTCTAAACCTGTTCCTCCGATCCCGTCTGGTCCAGTAAAACCTCCGAAGCCTATTATTGGAAAAATTCCCCCCAACTATGTCCCTCCTCAGGAGCGTTCTATCGGAAATCCAAAGGAAGAGACCAGGAATTATAAATTCCGCTCACCTATTGAAACTGACGAGGCTGTTGAACGGATTATCCAGGCTGGTTTGTCTGGTACAGTCACCGTGAGACAGGATGACCTTTTAGCTGCGGCACCAGAGTACCGTCGCAAGGTGAAGGACAGCGTAACGGGCCGCCGAGTTGGTGTAGATGGGTCTCTACTTGAAGATCTTAGTGAGACCTTTATGGCGTTTGAAGAATTTCCTACCTTCTGTCCTTCTGTAATCAAAGACTGTATCCCACATCCGTTAATGAAATCCGCCTTCTTCAATGATTATCCTGGTGCGAATGAAGGAGATGGATATTATGTCGCAAAAGAGTCTTTGAGTATCCGTTCGCTTAACGCCCTCATCGGGGATCGGTCAGTACATTGCGTTGTTGACAGCGGATGTAGTATAGTCGCCATGTCTGACACGGCGTGCAATGTATTGGGTCTTACCTTTGATCCCGGGAAAATTATCCCTCTTCAGAGCGCAAACGGAGTAACAGACTTTACCTTGGGAATAGCTAAAGATGTACCTTTCCGGTTTGGAGAGGTCCAGGTTTTCCTACAAGTTCATGTGGTTCCGTCTCCCGCGTATGATGTCCTAATTGGACGCCCGTTTGAAGTCCTTACACAGGCTGTCATCCGAAATTTCCTATCCGGGGATCAGCATTATACAATTACAGATCCCAATTCTTTTAAAACTGTCACTATTCCTACTGTTCCAAGGGAGCTCCCGCGTTTTCGCAAGGGAGACGAGAGGGAATGGAGAATGTAATTAGCGGCATCGTAGAAGAGGCTTACTGCTTGGATCCCCCGCCTCTTCTAAAATCTGAATTTGATAGTCTATCGGATGGGGAATATTGTAGTCTTGTGATTGATGTACAAACCCCTATTCAATCTCTATTAGATTCAGATATTCGACGATCCGTGTCTCTCTCTCTCGTCTCTAGCTCCCTAGGTTTCTTTCCTGATCAACAATGTCTTATTCTATCATTTCTTGATGCCTATGCAACCCTTTTCTATGATTCTTCCTTGTCCAATTCCTTCTACCACTGTACAGTAGTTCCTAACTCAGTTTCCTTTCCCTTATGCGATCCCTTTCAATCTTCTATGGTGTATGATACAATTGAAGATAAAAGTACCTCACCGGCATTTGCTACCGCGAAGAAAAGGTACAAACCAGTCGCGCAACGCGTCAAACCAGTTCCCACTACTCTCCCGGAGGATTTTCGTATCCTCCGTCACTTTCCATCTGATCCCCTAGCGGATTTGCCCTATCTGGATCCAAACCCGCCGGCGTTCCGTCCAACAGGTCGTTACACTTCTGAACGTATGCTTGTTGTGGACAGTAACTTGGATAAGTCATTTTTATGGCCCGAGGAAGTTAAAGCTGTCCACCATCTTCTGTCCGTTCAAAATCAGGCATTTGCTTGGAATGAATCTGAAAAAGGATTCTTTAATCACGAATACTTCCCCCCCGTCAAAATTCCTGTTATTGAACATATTCCTTGGCGTGTACCTACGCTACCTATCCCTCCCGGTCTTATGGACCGCATAATAAAGATTGTGAAAGATAAAATTGATTCTGGGGTGTATGAACCTTCCAGTTCCTCATACCGCTCTCGTTGGTTTACAGTGGTTAAAAAGGACGGAGTTTCACTCCGAATTGTCCATGATCTGCAGCCGTTGAATGCTGTCACAATCCGGGACTCTTCTATCCCTCCAATTTTGGAGAACCTCGCCGAGCATTTTGCTTGCCGTTCTATACTTACATCGTTAGATGTATTTGTTTTTGGCTATGACCATCGTCACATTGCCATATCATCCCGAGACTTAACTACATTCCAGACGCCATTAGGTGCACTTCGTCTCACGTCTATCCCGATGGGTTGGACCAATTCACTTCAGGTATTTCACGGGGATGTTACTTTTATATTTCAACCCGAGATTCCGGAAATTACCATTCCGTATGTTGACGATGTCAACGCCAGAGGTCCTCCCACACGTTATGAATTACCCGAGGGAAATTTCGAAGTTATTCCCTACAACCCAGGTATCCGCCGATTTTTTTGGGAACATCTTTCCGACGTTAACCGCCTCCTTACTCGACTGAGATACGTTGGAGGTACATTCTCTGGTCCTAAACTCATTATTGCCGCTCCAAAAGCTATTATTACTGGCCATCTCTGTTCCTATGAAGGCCGTATTGTGGATGCATCCCGGATTGAAAAGGTATCAACCTGGGGTCCATTATTACGCCTTACAGATGTTCGTGCATTTGTAGGTACAGTAGGAGTTTGCAGAATGTTTATTCCTCGGTTTGCCGAATTAGCGGAACCACTCGTACGACTCACTCGGAAAGATATTCCATTCCAGTTTGGAGAACTGGAAGCCAAGTCTCAACAAAATTTAAAGGACGCGTTGGCGTCTTCTTCTGCTATCCGGCCTCTAGATTACTCTTCCGGCTCGCCTATTATCCTCTCTGTGGACACTAGTAAAATTTGCGCGGGGTATGTCCTGATGCAACAGGACATTACCAATCCCTTAACTCGGTTTGTTAACCGTTTTGGATCTATTACACTCACGGCACACGAATCTAACTACAGTCAGGCGAAACTCGAGCTTTATGGATTGTTCCGTTCTCTTAGAGCTACCCGCCTCTGGATCGTAGGCGCTCCTCATCTCGTTGTAGAGGTGGATGCCTTGTATATCCGAGGTATGCTCAACCATCCCGATATTCAACCTAACGCGACAATTAACCGTTGGATCGCAAGCGTCTTATTATTTTCTTTTACTATGATACATGTTCCTACGGATCGTATAGCTGCAGACGGCGTGTCTCGCCGAACTCCCTTGCCAGAAGATTATCCCGAAGACCCCGAAGAAATTCAAGACTGGATTGACGAGGCCAACGGATTTCTTCATATTATCAATAAATCTGTTCAAGTTCCAACATCCCTATATGTCTTTTCTGTGTCTCGTCCACTCTCTGTCCCTTCATATTCTGTTACTGATTCTGAAGAAATCTCTTCAGATGAAGTTCCGTACCACATTGTCCCTAGATCGAATCATGCAATAGAACTCGATAACCGCTTAAACTCCGTTAGAGATTATTTAATCTCGTTTGAGCGTCCGGAATCTCTTACGGATGAGCAGTATGCCTCATTTATCCGGTATGCGTTGTACTTTTTTGTTGATTCATCTCTCCGTTTGTGGAGGAAAGATGTCAACGGTTGTCACCGTTTGGTGGCCCCTCCAGGAAAAAGAATCTCCATTATTCGTGAGAGTCATGATAAGATGGGACACCGAGGGACATGGGCAACTACATCTGTAATTCGAGAGAGGTTTTGGTGGCCGAAGATGGCTGACGACGTTAAGTGGTGGGTAAAGACTTGCCATTTATGCCAGTTACGGAGTACCGAGAAGTTGAGAATTCCGCCAGTAGTAGCGGAACCTCTTTCCCTATTCGCGAAGTGCTATATGGACACAATGGAGATGCCCCGGTCTGCGGGTTTCAAGTATATTGTTCATGGTCGTTGCTCTTCATCTGCTTATCCGGAATTCCGCAAGTTGCGTACTCAAACAGGTCAAGCTATTGCTACTTGGATCTTCGAAGACATATTATGCCGTTGGGGTGCTATCCGTGAATTGTTACAGATAACGGTCCTTTTATTCTCGCCTTGAATTCCTTTCCAAAAGATACGTATTAACCATATCACAATCTCCGGATATAACTCTCAAGCCGCAGGAGTGATAGAAAGAAAACATTATGATGTTCGGGAAGCCGCAATAAAATTGGCGGATGGAGAAGCCTCGAACTGGAGTCCATCTATTCATTATGTTTTCTGGTCTGAGCGTGTTACGCCCCGCCGTTCAATTGGAGCTAGCCCTTACTTCCTCGCTCACGGAGTTCACCCAGTTCTTCCATTGGATTTGTTGGAGGCTACGTATTTAGTTCCTCCTCCGGAATCTATTCTTTCCTCTCAAGACCTTTATGTGCGCCGAGCCCGCGAATTACAGAAGCGCCTCGAAGATTTAGAGATTATGCGCCAGCGTGTTCACGGCAAGCGTCTTGAGTGGATTAAAAAGTTTGAAGACAACCATGCACGTACAATTAAATCCTTAGATTTTTCTACTGGCGATCTTGTGCTAGCTCGGAATACCCGAGTAGAAAAGACATTTTCTGCCAAGAACCAGATGCGGTATATGGGTCCCCTTCTCGTGATTCGTCAGAATCGGGGAGGTGCTTATATTGTTGCCGAGCTTGACGGTACTGTCTGGCGGAAGCCAGTAGGAGCTTTCCGCTTGATCCCCTACCGAGCTCGTCTTACACTTCCAATCCTGAATATAGAAGAATTTATTGATTTGCCTACAAAAGAATTGGACCGCATGGTAGAGTCTGATGACTCTGATTATTCGAACGAGTTCCCCTTCGAGGATTAGTTCCTCTGAGGATTTTTCACCTTTCCTATCCATTTATGTTCCCCTTTACTTTTTCTGTGTCCATTTCCACATCTCTTGTATCATATTTTCATTTCCTTCAAAGCTTTTGTGTTTATTCATTACTCTTTCACGCGACGCGATGTCCCCATATCCAATGCAGTCGTTAATCCCGTCAAGAAGATCATCCGGATATTCATAATTCAGCGCTTGAATTATCGTCAAGAGATCTCCCCGAGTAAAAAAATCTGTGGAATTGTTTATTTCACGGTTACACATTCTATTCACCACTCACCGGTCAGGACCATGGAAAGCTACCCAATACGCCTCCCCCTCGATGATTTCCATATATAATAGAACAGGATTCGGCCTATCTATGGCATAATGTTCGAGAAATCCATCAACTTGTCCAGCAGCTTCAGCTAGAAGCGCGCCGGGAAGGCAACGGAGTACCGAACCGGGTAATTTGAGAAGGTGTAGGTAGAAGTTAGAAGGGAGTTGTGGCCGTTTATTATCATACGGATTGGCGCTGAGAATAGCGACAAATTCGGTGTATGTCCAAGCGACAGTTATATTCGCATCTGGACTATTGTTATTAACGTGCCACTCATTTATTGCGCGCTGAAATTGATTGCTTCGGAAGAGATATAGGATTTCTGCTTTGGATTCGGGCATGGTAGTCATCGAAGGAAGAGATGTCTTTCAATTTTCTTATCCGTTTTTCTTGATGTCATTTCGATATCTCTTGCTTATCTTTGATTTTGATTTTACTTCCGTTTTGTTGATCTTATCTCCCGGCTTTTTGTTTAAAGTACCGAGGGGATGTCGAGCTCCTCTTCCGTTTGGTTGAGGAACTCGTCATTTTACTTGATTGTATATATTTACTTACCATGTTACTTAGTTTCCATAAGTAGGTACTTATCTAACAGCTCTAGGCTGTTCTTTGTAAATTTTCACTTAGCAATCTATCGACCTTTCTACCATCTATCTGTCTGATTGAGTCCTATCCTATCCAGTCTATAACTTGTTCAATCTACTCTATAAAGGAATTAAATCGACGTTAGGACTATCCGAGGCCCCCGTCAAACTCAAAACTTCTGTCTGCCCACAAAACAGACTAAAGTTTCACAATGCCCTAAACAAATGCCCAGTTACGGTGTTTGATTGACTTGGTGTTTTAACCAGGGGAATTAAGAGGACTAGCAGACTCCGGCGGTGAAGGGACCTTTGACTTCATCACAACAGGTGGTTATGAGAGGTGGCAAGATAACTTGATTTATGAGATAAATACATTGTGCTTATATACTGGGTCTTTACTAGTTTAATACAAAAAGAGATGAAACAGAGTTGGAGAGAAATGGAGTGAGATAGAAATTTGAGAAAGAGAGGAATTTAGCTAAGAAAGGGAACTCTAACCCGGACATATTGTGCATTTATCTAGAAAACTGTCCCAATTTAGGTACAGTCCCTATTTGGGTATCAAAGTAAAAGAAATTAAAATGGGTTAACATATTCTGGTCCTTGCGGAATCTTGTACCGCAAATAACCATTCCTTCCATTGGATGTTTCATGGCTCCACACAGGTACCTGTCTGCATGTCTATCCTCAAAGCTGTCTGGTAGGTCTTGAGCAAGAGCTCAATCCCCTAAGATAATTAGTGTTGGACACGGGTACGGGGTATACCCGCGGTATTCTCATACGGTGTCACCTGGGTATGGGTACGGGTATACATCCCATGTTGACCTGTCATTACCGTTACCTGGACCGTGGATACCCGTGGTGTTTCGGACCTTTTCGGGCCATTTTTGCGCAAGTGATCATATCATCAATCTATGCATGCGATTCCACGTCGCCTTTCTCTTGGCCATCCACTGTCGGCGGCCACCCTTTCAAGTTTCAAGCGAGCTTGAAATTCGAAATTCATGCGCAGGCCGCATCATTTCTTCCCTTATTATCGAAATTGCTTACAGTCTTTGGATATCGAAATCACTTACAGTCTGAGGTCTCTAAATGCAACTCTTTCAATATTGCAAAGCGCATTACTTATTAGTAAATGTCAAAGTATGTGTCTTTGCATTCTGGCAAAAATTGTTGTAAAGATGTTTCTCCGTACTTCAGGTGTTTACCATCAATGACACAGCTTATACAATGTTTAACCGCCAGTGAAACTGGCACAAGTGAGCTCAGCTGCAGAGTGGAGATAAGGTATTTGCCAACTTGCAAAGCTTCTGTACTACCTAATAATCTCCTTATTCTAGGCTTCATTGGTGTTGGTTTGACTGCAAATCTTTGTGCTATCTTCAACAACCCACTACTTCTCTTGAAAATCGATTCCATTCTCGCATTTTCTCTATCTCTCAAGTGCTTCTGCCTTCAGGCTTTCTTCGGGCAATACTTCTGCCTCCCGGACCCTCTTGTGCTCTACCGGCACCTGCCCTGTACAGTTCCACTTGCCATGACCGGAGAATGTTTAAAAGCTCATAAGTTTTTGTTTATTCATTTAGTATCCTCATGGCAAACTCAAAATCCTCTCAGCGTTCTCTTAAATGTCAACGGTCTTCACACTCCCAGTCCGACAAAAATTCTCTCTCATCTGTTGGTTCCGCTGCTTCCAAAGCTATCTCGGCTGTCAAATGTGCTGGGAAGAAGCTGAAGAAGGTCATCACCACCGGCCAATCTGGTAAATCACAGACGTCGTCAGTTGCTGGTATGTGTATGAAGCGCCTCTTTGAACATACATTGACCCAGTCTGGCAGATGTTCTTGAAGTCTCAGGCAACAACTCTGACACTGAAAATGTCAATCAAGCGGACAAGGACAAGGCCGAGATTGGTATGTAATGCTTTACTGCACTTGTAAGTCTTATTCATGTATGTTCAGAACGGCTGCGAGCCCACTGGAATTCTCTGGTATACTCGTTCTTCACCCTGGACATTACTGTCGGCTATGAAGGTGATCGGAAGTTTCACTTCTTCACCTGTGCTGCTTGTACTTGCCAAAATCCCAAGCATGGTGCTCGGCGCTATCAAGACAAAGGTGATCGCTTGTCAACTTCTAATCTCAGAAAACACGCTATCCAATGCTTCAGCAAGGATGCGGTTGAGGCTGCTATTGCCGGTGCTCCTCTTTCCCAGTTAGATGGGTCAATCTTTGCTGCTTTTGGACGACAAGGAGCGAAGCCTGTTACTGTCACTCATTGGGCCCACACAAATGCTCAGATATGGTATGTTTTTCATGTCTAGTTTGCATTCAGTACCTTCCTTACTGAGTTGAACTTTGAATTTCACAGCACTAATCTTGTTCGTTGGATTACGGAAAGCAACCGCTCCATCCTAATTGTGGAAGACCACAAATTTCGAGAGCTTATGCTTGCTGGCCGGCCCCAGGCTGTTCTTCCGGGACGTCATACAGTAGTGTGCGATATCAAGAAGAGCTTTGAGAGGTGTGAACAACGGATTAACACCCTTCTTCAGGTATGTCTTTTTCATTCTTGATGCCGGTTTGTACTGAGTAATGTATTTTATAGGCCGTCTCAGCTTTGCTACGGATGCTTGGACATCACCCAATCATCGTGCAATGGCCGCGTGGACCGTACATCTCCAGCACAAAGGTTCTCCAAGACTCCACTTGTGTTTTTGTTGGATGTGTTCGAGATCCCACAGGTACAGTATCTTCAATCACAGGTCAACTATTCAGCATATTTAAATTAGTTTCAGTCACATACCGGTATTACCTTGGCCAGAGAGTTCAACGCCATGCTCAAGAACCATGGTCTACAAAACAAGGTATGTTATTTATATGTATAATGAACTTGACTTGCTAATCGGAACATAGATTCTTGCTTTCACGGGTGATAACGCAAGTTCAAATGATACTCAGACTACCGCATTAGCCGAAGACCCCAACAATACCTTTGACAAAGCAAATTGTGTACGGTGCTTTAATCACACCCTCAACCTCTCGGTCAAAGCCTTGCTCAAACCTTTCGGTGCTCAGAAGGCAACTTCGAGTACAAGTTTCAAGGATGATGATTTGGATGGTTTGGCTACCATTACCGAGGACTTTGATGCCGGAGAGGAGAGCAATGATGACCTACCAGGTTTGGCAGACCCGTCCGATTCAGATGATGAGATGAGCAATGAGGAGGAGGAGGATGTGTTTGATAGAATGAGTGATAGTGAGAAGTCAAAGGTGCTTGAAGACACATCGGAAGTACGTACATTTATCTCTCAGGTGAGTTGGTGTTCACAGCCATCTTCATATTTGATTTCTAATACTTTTATTTAGATTCGTAGTCTTTCCTTTGCCATTGTACATTCCACTACCATCGCACTTCCCTGTAAAGATCCGTTCACAATTAGATCTTCCCAATGTACAGTATAGCGAGGGGCCCGTTGGGCAGATTTACTACAATATCGAGTTTGGTGTTGCTGATTTAACAGTGTGGTTTCTGATGGTTCTTCTGTGTTAACAGGTAATATTCTGGTATTCTGATCAAACAGATGTGACGTCTTCTGTGGTAAGCAGGTAAAAGTAGTTCTTCTGTGGTAAGCAGGTAAAGGTGGTTCTTCTGTAATAAGCAGGGATTCTTCTGTTGTAAGCAGGTAATTGGTGATGCTTCTGGATATTCACAGTTAGCAACTAAGATTCATATCAAGGTTCAATTCACAGCTATGCTGCACAAAGGTAATAGTTCCAAAATAACAAGGCTGGGGTACAATGTATCTACTGAGCGGTATTTATACTAGCTACCTAAGTCATATTGAGTCATTCCGAGTCATGTTCCGAGTCATTTTGACTCATATAATATAATTTATTTCCGGTTCCGGGTTCCGGGTCATTATATTGCACCCGAAATTAGACCATATGACTCGTTTGTTATCAAATGTCATTAATACAATATTGAGACAATCATGTGCTCAATCATGTGTCCAATTTGTCAGTCAGGAAATGTTCACTTCCTGACAGTATTCCCTCCTTCACAAGCCTGAGCCCTCGAAGGCTTAGGATCTTCTCCTCCACTTTAGAAATTATTTTCCCAATAATTCTCTTCCTGCTCCATTGTATCCATCATCTCCAGATAGTTCCCATATTCCTCTTCCCACATCTCTGCCTGCTGCTCACGCTCATCATAGTATCCCCCACTGTCCTCTGCTCCTTGTTCCATGGTATCAAATTCCTGATCACAGTCTCCTTCAAAGCCATCTATCCTTTGATTCCCATGTTCTGGACTGGAGGGGTTGTTCATTGCCCCTTCTTCTTCCTCCATGAATACAGGTCCTTGATAATGGACATTCTGCTCCATCATCTCAATATACTCAAGATACTCTCCATACCCTTCATTCCGACTCATTTGTTGATGTGGATCCTCACTATAATATCCACTCTCCCAGGTTCCTTCCTGCATGATCCTATGGTCTTGATCATTCTCCCACTCTTCCTGATCAAACATTCCAGGATGTTTCTTGTGCTCCTCATACACATCTTCTTGTGAATTCAAGTCATGATTTCCTGAGTTGCTCATCAGATCCCCTTCACCTCTAGGAGCTTCCTCCCATTCTCCTTCACCATTTGAGGATTCAGGCATAGGAGAATGATCCACAGCACCAAATAATCTAACCCCTGGATTGACAGATTTATTGGCACACATCTGGATATTATTCTGTTCAGGGTGATTGTATGGTCCTTGTGATTTCCTGTAGTGATGCTGCACTTCAGTATTGTCTTTGACTGAGTCTGACCAACATTCACTGTTGTCCATGCTTGAATACCTGTAAGGCTGGGGATAAGTATGGGCTAATTGAAGTTTCTTAGGACTGGTAAGTCCTTGCATACGAGAACCTTTATGTTTCGTATCCGGGCGCTCGTTTAAGCGCTCAATTGCATCTCGAAACTTGGTTGCCTTTTGCCCTGCTTGTCCACTATTCCACTGCTTCTCTTTCCGCATATCAAGCTTGGATGATTTGTGAGCACTTGCTAAAACATGGCCATCAAATCTGGCAGGATTTTCTGCACTTATTCTAGTGAGGCCTTGTTTCCTTCTCAAGTTCTCAGTCTCACTTGGAGGTTGAACCTGGCATTTAATGTCTTTGTGTATGTTCCCGCTGTTATGGTGCTTAGATTTTAGGCCAGAGAGTGGCAGTGTATGCCGAAAGTCTTCCCAACCATTACTATTGCTTGGGTATGAATAGTGAAAGTGGATTGAATGATCGGAACGACTCTCATGTTGCGCGACGATTGGACGCTCGGTTACAACAAGTGGGCGCTTAATCGAGCGCTCCGAGGAGCCGGTTCGAGTCACTGCCAGCTCATCGTGTTTCGTCTCTACTTTCCTTGTTCTTTTACTGCTTTCAGTCTTTGGATTTCTGTGGATGATTGTACTATTTGTTTCTGCCTTCACTGTACCAGCTTTTCCCAGAGGTTTGAGGGACTCAACAATGGAAGAAGCTCGACGGCGAGACGGCATGAATTTGGATGTATCAGCAGCAATTTCAGGTGCGTGATTTTCGAGATTTTCTTGTGTGCTTCCTGCTAGCTGACTGTGTTGCTTAGGATTATTACTATTCTTGTAGACGTTGCCTGGAGCTTCATTTGTGCAGGAGGACTTGATCGATCTTTGGGATGAATTAATTGATCGATTGGATGACTCGATCGCTCTATCGGATGCGTCGATCGATCTGTTATCTGATTTGATCAATTTTTTATTGGCTAGTACCTGATTAACCGCTACTAGGACACTTGTAGCCACGTTGTTCTTTAGCAATGCCTGGTAGAGCTGATGTGTGAGTTGGCTATCACTCAAGATGTATGCTAAGGGATGCTGTAGGACCAAAACATCATGACTCCATGTACTCAATACTGGTGAGGTTTTGTGAGTCATTTTTGGATTAGGCCTCACATCCGTGTCTTTTGCAGTTATCTCGGACCCGTTTAGGATGTGCGTTGATTGCATTTCAGTACTTCGTTCACCTCGTGAGTCATTTGTCGTGATTTTGGATTCATTTAGGATGCGTGTGACTCGAAGCTCACTATCCTGATTCTCTCGGCGAACTGCTCTGCGCGCCTTGCGGTTTAGAAATGGCCGTCCATGAAATGCACGAATATTTGGTGAGTCCTTTACCACTGCATGCCGAGTTTCCAACTGAATTTTGTCCTCCATAGATTTCTGTTTGTCTGGAACATAGCTTGGTGATGATGGAGATTCCGGATGGCTCGTTGGACTAAGTGGTACAGCACTGTCATGGGTTGTGTTGGGGATTGCTTGGGATTTGGTGCTCGGTACATGTGTTGTAATAGGAGCCGATTGGGAAGTAGGCATATGCGCATTGCTGCATGTTTGAATTTGGTTGCTCCGGATGATTACGGTTCGTCTCAGCTTCTGGGGCAGCCACAGATGATTTCTGATGAGAATAGCCATTGTGTCCCAGATGTTCTCGAATTCTCGACACACATGCGGATCATGAAGGTGCATTTGGATATAATCTGGTACCGAATCCACCTCCCATAATGGAATGGCATAAACGAGATCCATTACCTCTTTGTAAGTCCAGCCTTCGATGTCTATACCCATTGCTGTTGCTGATGCGGCACATAGGTTCTTGACAGTATGTATGATTTCCTGGAACTTATGAGATGATATATGTATAGGACCGGTAGCATCTTTGACGGCGAGAATAAAGTTTCGTAGGATGAAGTTTGCCAGTTGATTATCAAATTTGTCAGACATTTTTGGATTCACGTTATAGCTGGAAGTTTAACGTCAAGTCAAAAATGTAATATTAACGCTAAGAGTGTAATGTTAAAGTCAATGTGGTCCGTCGGTGTAATCGACGTCTGTATATATGTCCGTACGGCCTGAATCTAGCACGCAGGTGCTGTTCCAAACTAAACTCACTAGAGTAGTAAAACTGGTAGCGGGTATTAGCCTTGTTATTATGTAAAGATCCGTTCACAATTAGATCTTCCCAATGTACAGTATAGCGAGGGCCCGTTGGGCAGATTTACTACAATATCGAGTTTGGTGTTGCTGATTTAACAGTGTGGTTTCTGATGGTTCTTCTGTGTTAACAGGTAATATTCTGGTATTCTGATCAAACAGATGTGACGTCTTCTGTGGTAAGCAGGTAAAAGTAGTTCTTCTGTGGTAAGCAGGTAAAGGTGGTTCTTCTGTAATAAGCAGGGATTCTTCTGTTGTAAGCAGGTAATTGGTGATGCTTCTGGATATTCACAGTTAGCAACTAAGATTCATATCAAGGTTCAATTCACAGCTATGCTGCACAAAGGTAATAGTTCCAAAATAACAAGGCTGGGGTACAATGTATCTACTGAGCGGTATTTATACTAGCTACCTAAGTCATATTGAGTCATTCCGAGTCATGTTCCGAGTCATTTTGACTCATATAATATAATTTATTTCCGGTTCCGGGTTCCGGGTCATTATATTGCACCCGAAATTAGACCATATGACTCGTTTGTTATCAAATGTCATTAATACAATATTGAGACAATCATGTGCTCAATCATGTGTCCAATTTGTCAGTCAGGAAATGTTCACTTCCTGACATTCCCGCTTGGTGCACTGCATGCCAGGAACATAAACTCAATGTACGCCTGATTCCTCGCAATGTCGCAACCCGCTGGAACAGCACCTATGACATGCTTGTTGTTGCTCGCCAGTATTCAGCTGTCATTGATGGCATTACCGCAGACAAGAAACTCCAGCTATGCAAATATGAGTTGTCGGAACAACAGTGGAAGATTGTGGATGATTTAATCCACGTACTCGAAGTAGCATAGTTTCAATTGTTGAATAGCATTGTTTTCATTTCTGTTTCAATTAGATTTTCAAGCAGGCAACACTTCTGTTCTTGAAGGATTCCGCAAGCACAATTTCTCAAGTAATCCCAATGATGGATGTGGTTGACAATTTCTTGCGTGATGCACCGAAACGACCTCTTCATGATGCAGTCAAGGCTGCTCTCAAGCTCGCGCAGTCAACCCTTGATCGCTATTACTCAAGGACTGATGCTTCGAATGTATACCGCATTGCCATGGGTATGTTGTTAGCCTTCACTTTCTTGTTTCTGATTTAACATGTCAGTGCTAGTTCTTCATCCGTCCCTTAAGCTCGACTACTTCCGCAAACACAATTGGGACCGGGCGTGGATTGAAACAGCCGAAGAAATTACTTGTGATGAATTCAAGGTGTATGATGTTGTCGATGTGGTGCAGGATGATATAACTGTATGTCTTATTTTTGTTGGGCTCGTGTAAGAGCTACTGATTTTTTTCAGCCAATTGCTTCTAGTGCATCCTCGGGAGGTTTCAATATTTTTGCCCATATTGCTTTACCACAGGCCACAGCTTCACGGAACAAACTCGATGATTATCTATCATCATCACCAGAGGTAACGGATAACTGCCTGAAGTGGTGGTGGGATAAACGTCGAGTCTTTCCAAAACTCTCACGTATGGCTCTGGATTTTCTTTCGATTCCAGGTAAGCAGTTCATCTTTTGGTTTGCACTTATATTGACTTTGGCATGTAGCAACATCAACTGCTGTTGAGCGAGTGTTCTCTCAAGGCCGTCATCTTCTTCCATTCACGTGTAACAGGCTTGCAGGAAAGTCGATCTGGATGTGCCTTTGCCTGGGTAGTTGGAGTAAGCGAGATTTGATAATTGATGCGGATATTCTTAAGGCGATTGAGGAGAAGATGGGTAATAAAGGGAAACGTAAAGCATCTGTAGTTAGTGGGGATGAAGCTTGAATTATGCCTTGGCCCTTGTAACAGTCCATAGTTAGTCTTTACTTGCACTGGGTGTACTCTTCAACAGAGTGCTGTGGAATATAGATAGTCTTTGAAGCATTTAGCTTGACTTGACGAACCGCGGGTATGGTAACACCGCGGGTGGATAGACTTTGGGAACCCAGGGGTTGTGAGGGTACAGTGTTAGACCCTTACCCGTATGGGTATGGTAGTCAGGGGTATGGGTACGGTACATGCCCGGAATACCCGAGGGTATACCCGTGTCCAACACTAGACTATTCTCACACCTATGCCTCGGTTAGACTTCGGTGATTTCTTGCACTTTACTTCCTTTCCTTCTGGGACAACTTTGGTGGTGTGTTGGGAGTGTTGCTGATAACTTCACTGTTGTAGATTTGAGTCTGTACTGGAATGTTCTAGTACTTTCATTAGTATTACTCATTACTTACTCAGCCTACTTACCAGTACTATGTAGAATATTCTAGAAGGTATTATAAGTAGTATAAATACTGTAGAGGTCCTGGGGAGACCCAGACAATTGTACTAAAGGTCTAACAACCAAGTGCACAAGTGTAACCAGATCACTTAATCCACAACATTCACCGAAGTCCCACCATTTCCTTCAACTCTTGCGCAGGTCACGGGTCAAGCATTTTGGCCACAGGTACTTGCGCCACGGGTCACAAGTATACTTGACCCAGACTCGTGGACATCTCTAGAGAGCACATCCATGCTTTGGTTTCCACTGTCCAGGTTCATAACCCGCACTCAAAGGATTCCGCCTGGACCCTTACATGCCCCCTGTGGTAGTTTAATAGTTACAGAGGGATGAAGATGAACTCAAGAACTATTATTATTATCCTCTACACTAACACTGGTAACACTTTGGTGCTGAGAATGAAATGTTTCATCTACAGGTGATTTGTCAATCTTGACCAAGATAATTACTGCAACAGGATACAGGGACTGAAATTTTTATCAGGTGTTGAGTATATTTATCAAAACAGCCAGCTTACTGAAACAGTACTAAACAAGCATGTGCTGACAATTCTGAATATTCCAAAACTGGGAGTTGATATTGAGAAAGTACCACCCAGTTCTGCAACCAAGGGAAGCATCTGTACAGCAAGATAAAATACCCCAGATTCAACTAAAAGAAGTAGAATTTTTTGGACAGGGGTATTTGTAGCCTTTGATGCTGCTCTCAATGTTTGATGATGAGACCTAAAATTCATAAATAATCAAGTAGTTTGACTCAACAGTACTTGACAGCTTACCATACTTTCCAACCAATCAGTGATGTTGCCAACAAATTTACTGCCAATGTAGCAGCAAATGCGAGCCAGTCAAGAACTACAGTTGTTCCATCTACTTCAATGTCAAACAGTACAATGTCAAAAATAGCATCCACGATATTGATAACTGCATACAAAGACATCATTAAATCAGAAGTGATAAGCTGCAGACTTATAAACTCACCAATGTTACCAAGCATGAACAGAGCAAGGGTAAATTTCCAAAACCTATCATTATACAATAGAACCCATGCTCTCCAGCATACCATAGCATCACTAATAAAAATCTAATATAAAATTGGCATAAGTTAATGCTGTGATAAAGTTGAGATTTGATAATTGGCCAACTCACAGCAAATATACCAACAAAGGATTGCACGTGTGAGATTATGGCCACAATTGGAGGGGGTTGAGACGCTCCTCCCACAAGACCTACGTGTACTTGTACCAAACTGAAAATGCCGCTGTACACGATATTCCACATTGAAAAGACAAAAAGCACCATGCAGCACAGAAGCAGAACAGCACTTGGCCGTTTCCAGGATTTGACGCTGAACAATATTCAAGATGAATTTGGGATGAATTGAAACCCTGTTACTTATAGATACCCACTTAAGTAGCCACATCGCAATCAATATTCCCAGAAAAGAAGCTCCTAGTTAACTGCTATGAGTTATTTTGTTGCTACTATGCAGTCCCTGAAGCACATACCATAACCTATCCCTGCAGCTATTAGTGCAGCCATATCACCGAAGCAAGCTTCCGCAAGCTCAACAAGCAATTCTTGCTCCTCTGGGCTCATCTTCCTCCGACAAAGTTAGAAATCGATGTGCCGAAGACAAAACATCGAATTACCAGTTTTATATCACTTGAACTATCATGATGATGCATATGTCAAGTTCTTTGCAGTTATTTCCCCGGCCACTCCGTTTGGCCAAGAAAAGGGAGAAGCCAAGGCCCAACTGTCAGTGCAGCAGTAGCCCGTGTAAATCACTGAAGTTAGCTAGCACCTGTCTGAAAACTTAGCCTTCCACTTCAAATCAACAGAGATGTCAGTCTGTGATATTGAGTACTTCTTGCCATTCTTTCCGTGGCCCTCTTTGTCTTCCTTAAACCATGAACCTGTGATATCAGTCGGTCACTCCCTTGAGTGAGGCCTCAAAAAACAATTGACACCCATATTTTGGGTAACTGCCTGTCAATTTCAAGCTTTGAACATCTGTAGATGTACAGCTCAGGCCCATACCTGCCAGAATATGGGTGTCGTTTTTTTGAGGCCTCACTTGAAGGGAATGACCGACCAATCGATATCACGGGTTCATGGTTTAAAGAAGACAAAGACAAAGAGGGTCAGGGAGGGAGTACTCAATATTTGTGCTCAGAACCGGAGCAACAAAGCACCCTGAGTCCGCCATGGGTTTCGCATAATATGCCTGATGACGAGATAGATTTGATCGAGTAACGAAAATAAGAATGGGCAATTATGGAGCCGAACAAAGTCCAGAGAACGGGAAAGAACAGAGGGCAGTTGATCGACGAAGGTTTGCAGTGTTTGTCACTTGTAACAAGCAGATACCAGATCAACATTGAACTTGAGCAAAAGTTGAGCTCCTCCAAACTTAGCTAGAGGTACAGAATGCATACCTGATTGTTATGGCGCAAGTTTCGGGGAGCACCTGTCCCAGAGAGGCTACTACTTACTATCTTGATACCCTTCGTAATGTATTACAGCATTCGTACTAGAAGCGGAGTTTCATGGGCAATAGTGAGGACTGCCATCTGGAAAGGGAGCTGATTATTAGGTGATGCATTGGAATCAGGTACTAGGAGAAACGCCAACACTAAACCGAGCATCGACGATATAGGACGTAGTCATCAAGAATTTCGATTTCTTGAATTCAATAGCAAAAAACCTGATGCAGAAAGCATCCAGTATATCAATATAACATAGTCAACTTGGATCCTGTAGGTTTTACTGGTCATTTACAATACTTCTTACCACTTCCACTGGTTATACCTCCGATATAGGGGCAAAATTAGTTGTCTGTCTGTCACTGTTTTCATAATAAAGTGTCTGAGAAGAGTGACAGTCAGAAACTTACATCATGATCACAAGTCTCACTGGACATGTTCACGGCAACAGAACAACATGTGTGCTACACATATGTTGGAAACAGCACTCTCTCGGATAGCTAAGAAAGGTGAAAAAAGAACAGTCTCCGTCATGTATGGCGCAATAGATCCAATGTGAATAGATCCAATATGCTATAAGAGTACTGTAATTGAAGAACAGTAATTGGCGGGTGAATAAATTAAGACGTGGCTAATCTGACCTCCGCCCACGTTTTGCTGATACGGTTTGGGAAATTACTTAGCCTTTCTGTACATTTGATTAGCTCAGAATCACAGCAACAAGGCACCACCCACCAGCGTTTTAGCGATGAATCACAGCGCCAGTTGTTTTTTTCCTGATGAGAAGATAAATTTGATGAAGTAACAATAACACTGAAGAGCAATTATGGAGCCGAACAAAGTGCAGAAAATGGGGAAGAACTGAGGGCAATCAATGACTTGCAGTGTTTTTCAGGGCCAATGTCAGATCAAGGTTGGGTCTGAACGACATAAGTTGAGCTACTCCAAAATTAGCGAGCGATACGGAATGCCAATACCTGATTGTTATACCGCGAGTTTCGGGGGAGTATATGTCCCAGCGAGGTCACTATAACCGTCGAACTTGATACCTCTTCATTTTTACAGCAATTGCGCTGTAAGCAGAGTTTCATAAGCGGGAGTGAGGACTAACGGAGGTCATCCAGAAAAAGAATTGACTATGAGTTGAAGCCTCAGACTCAGGTACCAGGAGAAACACCAGACTATTGAACACTGAACCTCGCATCAACGCTACAGGACGCAGTAATCAAGAATCTCGACTACTCCGATTCAAGAACAAAAAGGTGCCAATATAGCATATTCGCCTTGAATCCTGTAGTTTTCGCCGGACATTTCCAAGAGTTTCTTACCACTTCCACTGGTTACGCCTCCGATAATAGAGGAAAATTAGCCGTCGTCGATCATTATTTCCATAAATCATCTGACAAACAGTCAGGAACTTACATTCGCGATCACAAGTATCATTGCACACGTCCACAGCAAAGTCAGAACGAGCGCCCTAGATAATGTTGGCAACAACACTCTCTTGGATAGCTGAGAAAGGCGGAAAAAGAACTGAGGACAGACTTCTGCGTGTACGGCACAATAGATCCAATACTTTAGGCTATTCGATATTGACGAGAGTGCTGTAATCGGAGAATGACAATCGGCGGGGGGATAGAGGTGGCCAATCTGACCTCGGATCCTCATACTCTCAACTTCCAACTCTCTCTTTGAACACGTCTAATCCTCTCTTCCAGTTATAACATCTACAAGGCCCCAATGCGACTGGCTCTTGGATTTGTCGCAACTCGTGAGTGATCCCAGTGACCATCCGTGGTACATCAAGGTTAAATTCGATAGGTTTGTTTTTACTGGGATGTATCATTGGGACCGGGATTGTAGAATAGGACTCGTACGATGTGTAAAGATTGCGATCAGATCAGGGAAACCAGAGCTCGTCGTCGGGTGCGCGGGGGGGGGTCGGGTTTGAGATGCGCCTTGAATTGAGAACAGCAACGTTGATGCATCCAATGTACTGAGAGCACCTACATGCCCAGTAAGACTGATTGTATGAGGACTAATCTATGGGCCAGTTAACACCGAAACCGTTATTCGATGGTCTGGCAAAGTCCACTATCAGCTTGTATAACCGAACAAAGATATTGATACGCACGATACACCAGCGAGGACCACAACAGTCAACTGGCTGTTCAACGTCAACACTTCCGGCAAGCTACACACGCCATCATCCTTCTTCTCTTCTTGCTCTGCGCTGAAGACCGCAAATTTTGACAAAAATAGGCTTTCGATACAGGTTAAGATGAACATAAAATAAAAGCTTTAGAATGTGATGTTATAGCGGTCGATGAGGCCGTTTCAACTTGTTAGTGGCAAGAGATGATCGATGATGGCAGCTGGCATGGCCATTGTAGTAGTAGTGAGAGATGAGGTGAGAGAAGAAGCTTGGGCGAATGTCATAGTAATTGGTTATGTTGTTCTGACTTGAGGTAGTGGAAGATGAGAGAATAGAAGAAGGTGAGATCGGCGTTTGGTCCGCGCAATCCCTGCGGGAAAAACGCACACGCGCACAACCTCGTAAGCCAATTTGGCTCATGCCCAAATCTCAACAGCTTTGGCACCGGTAATGGCTGCCGACGTATTTCCTCAGGCCTTGGTTTAAACTTGGCATTTCCGTTTGCTGGGTCTCTAACTTGCGGCACACAATGACTTCGTTCTCATCGCAGAAAAACACAGAAGTATACAACAAACACTGGAGATCACACAACAACCGCGATTGGTTTCGTCCTCTCGAAGATAGCGAATATGCATATTATGTCCCATCGAAGACTGGCTTGAACGATATGTTAGTAAATCCTCCCATTATCTCAACGATTATCGACCAATCGTTCGTTTACAAGGTTCCTTCACGCGTCATTTACCGCCAAAACGGCAGTAATGGACCCCTCGCGAATAGCGTTATGCTGGTAAGTGCGTTTCTGTCTGATGAAGCCGTCATTCAATCTCACCATAGGGCCACGGTTCGCTCTGAGCATCCTTTGCTAATGGCCAAGGTCATCCGGGATAAGAATTTGGAAATCCCAGAAATATCAGAGGATGAACCGTACTTTTGGTAAAGTTTACACTGCACTACACGATCGCGAGTGATCAAATCTTACTGACTTTGCGCGTTCTCCGTTCCCTTTTCTAGGTTTTCACCTCCAACAGATCCAGTGAAGGAGGCGGAGGAATGTCTAGTATCTACAAACTCATCCAAAGGAGGTGCGTGACTAACTACTCTCTGATATCTTCCACCAATATTGCCTACTTAGAACTTATATCCAACTACCTCAATGGTCCCCGAACTCTGTCGGATGAACGTATGTCCTACTTGGTCATATCGACGTCTACTGTTCCACAAGTCTCCGACGAAGAAGGAACGTATGACTTTTTTATGTGCGCACCTCACTTCATCGGCGATGGAACTTCATTACACCAGTGTACACATGATCTATTGACTCTTCTCTCATCTACCCGGTCAAACGATGAATTAAAGCGAAGTCTGATGCAGGCTACATATTCGGTGCGTGTTTCTCACTCGATTTTGTTTTATTTTATTCCATGAATTTTCAATGTTATTTCATCCGTTTGCTTCGTTCGGGCTTATGATCTAGGTCCATCTGCCTTCTTTTGTCTGATTTGCGTTTTTGTCCAAGGTCAATGAACTTCCTCCAGGGTTTGAATCCCGCCTATCAGTACCATCCAACCAATTCGCGCGCGCCGCAGCCAAAATCAATTATCTCCAGATTATGCACAATGAAATTGTCGGTACAGACTAACTTCTAAATTCGATACTTATATATATGTTTGATCTAGGGTGGCCACACCCTTCGTCGCTCCCAGCGTCTCTCCCAAGAAACCAAGTTCATTGAAATGACCTTTTCCGAATCAAGTACTGCGAAGATATTATCCAAATGCAAAACAACACAGCGTAACAGTCAATCATGCCTTGTTCACCTTGTGTAATGTCGCATGGGGACGATCCAATCTAGATTTTGGAAAGATCAGGGAGCCGATGTAAGTTCTCGTTCTCTTTTTTTACTCAAGCGGCACTGTTTTGTTCGATCTAACCCGATCCATCTCCCTTTCGACTTTTTATGCACAGAATGATGTACACAGCGTTCAACCTCCGTGCTCACCTCGACCCCCACCCCGCTTCCACTTATTGGTTCCTCGCCCTAACTTACTTCAACATCGTACTTCCCTCTTATGTCCCACCTACTCTAGCAGCATTCTGGGGTCGAACAAAGAGTGTTAAGAGGCAAGTTCAAAAGATCACTGGAGGTGGGAAGGCTCCGTTCTTGAACGCGAGAGCACTCGAGTTGGCAAGGACAAGGGCGAAAAGGGTTAGAGGGATGACAAAGTCAACGACAGAGAAAGAGACGGAGACGGAGAAGAAGAGCGATACATCGCCATCTGCCCCACCACAACCCACGTCAATAAATGACATTCAGCTTGCTAGCGCTAGTGGTATCAAACTCCCTCCTGCACCGAGTGCTGCCCTTTTCGGTGTATCGTTAGTCGGAAATCTGGACAACGTGTATACCCAGTCGTCCTACTCCCGCCCCCCGTCTTATTCAGCCTCCTCTACCGATACCCGTCCTGTCTCGTCACAAGAAACAACCTCTTCGCAAATAATCACCGTTCACAATGTTGCAGGTGCAACTCGTCAAAAACCCGGAGGGTTCCTTCTTTTCGTGCACACATTCAACAAGAAGCTCTCGTTGCATCTCTGTTATGATGTAAACGGATTTGAGGAAGGTCACATCGAGAGGTTTTGGGAGTCTTTGCGGGATGCCGCAGATGAGCTGCTGGTTGGCGATGAGTGATCGAGTGTTGAAGCAGTTGGTTGTCTTGTGCGTTTTGTCATGGTTATCTTGGACGAGTAATTGTTCTTTCCGTCGCTGTTATCGTCGTTTATTTTGTTGCTCGCTCCTTGCTTCTTTATTTCCTAGGCTAGAGGCAGGCGTTGTCGAGCGTTACCCGTGAACAGGCAAAATGGGATATTTTCATGTAGCTTCCCAAACCGGGTTTCTGAAAGAAATTTGAGAAGGATGTAAGCCCATTGAAACTCGATTGTGGCTGTGAAAGAACAGTGCGGACAGCATCATTTTCATTTGGAACTGAGCACCCAACGGTAGTAGTCGACCTCTCAAATGTACTTACAAAGCACCTACATTACCCATTTCATCGGATCCTTGTGATGCTCGGGTAATCAGTGATTCGACACGACCGCATGCGTGATTCTGATGAGCGGGCAACTGGTGGAAGCTATACAGAACTACAATTCTAAGTTTACTGTGATACATTAGCAAATAAGTTTACAAGCTAAGAATGAACATCAACCAATTGCCCTCCAATTGCCCTCTGAAGGGTCACCTAAAATGAGGCCTGCAGTTCGGTATCCGAGTACCATGTCGCGCGAACGAAACATTGTTGTTGGAAATATCGCCCATGGTCATGTTTCACAAAGGAGTTCAGTGGCATGCTTCTTCTAGCTGTGTCGGTTCAAAATTCATCTTTGAGATGATTCCGAAGCCACAGCTTGCAAACAAGATCATCCCATATTAATCACTGTATTGGAGCAGGATAACCGGCACGATCCTGTTGACTCTGAGTCAGAGGAACAACTGGGGCTTGTATTGGTTTTATCCTTTTTTCCTCGGAGTTGGCATAAAGCATATTTTCAGATTGGAATAGTATTTGCCTGAGTAAGCCTGAAGAAGATTAACAGACAGAAAAGAAATCAAGAACTATTATTATTATTATCCTCTACTCTAACACTAGCACCTTGGTGTTGAGAGTGAAATGTTTCAGCCATCGGTGATTTGTCAATCTTGACCAAGATAATTACTGCAACAGGATACAGGCACTAAATCTTTGATCAGGCACTGAAGATATCCATCAAAAAACAATGAACTTACCGCAACTGCAGCAAACAAAGATATGCTGACAACCAGGAGTATCCCAAAACTGGGAGAGCTTGAGACTGATAATGTACCACCTACTTCTGCGATCAAGGCAATCACCTGAATGGCAAGAACAAATATCCCGGATTCAACCAGAAGAAGTAAAATTTTCTGAACAGGAGTTTTTGTACCCCTTGAAGCTGCTCTCAGTGTTTGGCGATGAAGCCTGAAACTCATAAATAAATAGTTTGGGCCCACAGTACTTGACAGCTTACCATACTTTCCATCCAATCAATGATGTTGCCAATAAATTGACTACCAATGTGATAGCTGGTGCAAGCCAGTCAAGGACAATAGTCTGTCCATCCACAAGTTCAGCATCAACCCTGCTAATATCAAAACTAGCATCCACAATATTGATAACTGCATATAAACACAATTAAAATCAGAAATGACAACTTATTGTAAGCACATATGTCATAAACCCACCAATGTTACCAAGCATTAACAGAGCAAGAGTAAATTTCCAGAATCTATCATTGTACAGTAGAACCCATGCTCTCCAGCACACTATAGCATCACTAATAAAAATCTAATACAAACTTTGAGCAAGTTGATGATAATGTTGAAAATCAGGACAACTCACAATAAATATTACAACAAAGCCTTGCACATCCGAGATAATGGTCACACTTTGAGGGGGTTCAGGGAACTCTCCCACAAGACCTATGCGTACTTGTAACAGAGTTAAAATACTGCTGTACACCATTTCCCAGATTGAACAGATGAAAAGCACCGCACAGCACAGAAGCAGAACTGCGCTTTGGTTGTCGCCAGGATTTGACACTGAAATGTTCAAGATGAATATACATTGTTACTCGTTTTACAGATACTCACTTTCAGCAGCCGTATTGCAATCAATGTTCCCAGAAAAGAAGCTCCTAGTTGTTACTATTAGTAATTTCTTGCCTACACGCGGCCTCTGAACTTGAGGTACTCACCGAAACCTATTCCTGTAACTATGAGTGCGGCTACATTTACGAGTCCTGAATGTAATGAAGGCTCGTCCTTATGGCGGGTTTCGGCGTGAGAATTTGTCCGGATTGAGCCTGATCTCGTCCAAATCGGGTTGACCTAATAAGGAGATTTAGTTTCGATATATTTAGGATGTCAAGCGTTGGCCATGTGACGTTGGTTGCTCATTGTCCTCCCTTCTTCTTTTCTCGTTTGTTTCACGCGACTAGGTTACTCAACCATCTTTCTGGCTAATCACAACAATAACAATATGCGTGTTCCTGATAGATGTTCAGATCAATAACTCTGTTTACAGCGTGCGCGCGCAGAGCACTTATTTCTTAACATCTTCTTCTGTCATTCATCGTTCAAGCTTCAAGTGTGGGATTGCTCCAACCCTCAGCCAACACGGGACCCAATCAAATCCGGAGATCAACCATGGACAGGCTGCAGTGCTTTTCCAGCACACGGCATTATTGAAGCATCCAGATTGTATGTCACAACTGGATTTTACCCCTACGCCCTTCTTGGCCTTTCTTGGCACTTGAAAAAACAGGAGAACATCCTCTTACTACCTTCCCAAACTGTACCAGTTTATGTTGATTTGGCATCATTTATGGACATGCTCGAAGCTCAACCATCTCTTGACTTTCATTGCCTTCCTTTCCCTCTATGTTTCTTCTCTGCCCTTTCCTTCCAATCACTGGTCAGGACCTTAACTGCCATGTTCATTTACAATGTAGTACCTGCTTAGCAAGTCATGTCTCATCTTTTGGATCACATTCCTCACAACTGCATAGGTCACAGGTTGATTTGGAGATTTAGGACACTCCGGATGGTGTTGAAAGGGCAGGAGGATTAGCAGATGGAATATGGATGGGCTTTCATGCCTCTGGAGGTTGCTGAGTAGCTGAACCAGGCTCTTGATGATCTCACGAAGGGATGTATCTGCCGTCAGAATTGAAATTCTCAACTCATTGGCTGGCCTTTCACAAAGGCTGTTGTATCATCCGGCTCCACTAGTCTCATTGACGTAGCTTGCTACGTTCTTTCTACATGCATTTAGTGGGCATGTTAGGATGGTGTCTGAGAAGGTCCAATAGTGCTGGCCAACAGTACCTCAAAATTGCAGCGTTACAGTCTCGTTTTGTCTGTACCTTTGGCAACCTCTTGGCTTTCGGGTTCGACTCAACATTTACACTCACATCTTGTCTGTGAGTAGATATTCCATCCTTTTTCTCTTGACAACTGTCTGACACAATCCAGTACCAACAGACACCATTCTAACATCTGCATCCATGCCTTCTCTCAACACTTGTCAAGCATCCAATATCTATCCACCTTTGCAATGTCCCTGTCATGCCCCGTACTCCCGCTCTATTCTCGTTTCATTCCGTCGGTTCCGCTCTCCCGACTTATCCCGTTAGTTCCGCTCCCGACTTCTTCTCGATGGCGCAATCACAACCGCCATAATTACCTATTACTAACTCTTCCACAAGTCTTACTCACTACCTTTCCGTCTCTCCACTTGCCTTGTTCCATTCCGAGATATGCCCTTGTATTATTTCCGTTCCCGCTCGTCCCTTGTAGTACTTTCCCTTTCACCTTAACTGATTGTCTACGTACTTTTCACGACCCTGTATATCCTCCTTACTCTTAAATACTCGTCGATATCTCTGATACTCTAGATTTGCTATATTGAAACAACCCCCCAGTTACCGACTCATTTCCCGACTTATCAGTTTCTTTTACTCTATTTCTTCACTCTATCGTTTTCTTCACTCCGCAATATACTCTCTTCGATTCCGATTCATTGCGCTCTATCAAGTCAGCTTCCGCTCGACTTGCCGCCGCCAATAACTCGTATTCGAAAACGCTTGCGCCCAGCGGGTCCTACCCTTAGAGTCGGAAACCTATTCCGTTCCTAGGCTTACTCGTACGGTTCATTCTATTACACTTCCGGATTCCGCTCGTACGTTTCACGTCGTCGCTATTCCCAGATCGAGTACACTATCATCGAATCATCCCGTCGGAAACGTTCCGCCGCTTCTATTCGAGATAGTACATCAACCCGTCGCAATAAGGATCCGCCTAGATCCTTACATTATAGCAAATCTCTTATCGACTAGGGAATGTCTTATACGACGACCGGAGACTCCAGCATGACAAAAAACAGCAAAAGGAATCGTAAGGGGAAGAACAAAGACACTTCAGCCCCTTCGAGTTCTTCGGCACCAGCCCAAGAGACATCATCGACGTCTTTTGACGATACCCCTACCGAAATTCTCCCAGGAAACTTTGC
>JADNRY010000251.1:0-89894 GCA_015501585.1 Rhodocollybia butyracea
CTGGGTGACGCTGGGTTACGCCTGTTAGATTTATGGTCAGGCTATCTTTATGTTGATTACCCCTCATTTGACAAGTTCCTTTGGCCTCCATACAGCTCTATTATATATCTACTTAGCTTTGAATACACACTATCTCTTTATTAGTTATTTTACATGAGACAGTGCGAACGATGGGGTCCATTAGCTCCAATGACAGGGTTGTGCTAACTACAACCTCCAAGTTTGTGCTAAGTCCTTGAAAGGTCGCACTAAGTATGTTATAAGGTTACGCTAAATGTAGCAAAGGTCACGCACAATATAGCAATGGTCACGCTAAATCTACCAAAGGACACTTCAAGGTTACGCTAAATGTACATAAGGTTACGCCAGGGTGACGCTATATGTACATAAGGCTACGCTGGGGTGACGCTAAATGTACATAAGGTTACGCTGGGTGACGCTAAATCACTACGGGAAGGAAAAACAATTGATTTGATTGTCCAAAACACAATCTAAATGATTGTCTTGCACTCATATTGATTGTCTGAACCATTCTTAATGATTGTCCAGGTTACTCAAAAAGATTGTCTTATACCTTTATATTGATTGTCTGAACCAACTTTATTGATTGTCTTATATCTTTATATTGATTGTCTGAACCAATTTTATTGATTGTCTGAACCAATCTTAATGATTGGCTAAATCACTCTTAAAGGTTGTCTGAACTACTTTCAATGATTGTCCTAACCTTTCAATATGATAGTCTGAACCACTCTATATAACAGTTCTGAGCTATCTAAATCATTGTCAAAACCACTCCAAATGATGGTATAAAACAATCAAATTGACTGTTCAGAACAATCAAAAAGATTGTTTTTGGAAATGGGTTCGCAGTGTCTTGAGACAATCATTTGGATTGACCAGCAATCACTCTGAGTGCCTTGAACAATCATTTGAACTGCCTTGGACACTCTTTCTAAGTGTCATGGGCAATCATTCTAAGTGTGTGTAACATTCATTTTGAGCATATCTAAAGGATCTTGTATAGCAATAAAAGTACATCTATGTACATCTACTACATGCTGATGCTTCTACTTATCCCCAATTCCCACTTAGATAAGAGGGTCAAGAGCAGAATCAAAGATTAAACACCTACAGGTGTCTTGCTGGAGTAACAATCAGCGGAAGAATGAATAGGAGATATATAAAGGCTTACTTGATGCACGTAGCGAGTTTGTCAAACCATGGCTGCCAGAGGCAGCGGAAAGAATTGTCAACTGTCAACGGTCCAACCCCAGATGGGTAGATCAGTACAAAAAAAGTGAACGTGAGGAGCGGGAACTTACGGCGGAACTGTTGAATTTTTTTGTTGAGCTCATCGTGGAGACGTGGGCTACCTGACTGGTGACAGCTTACAGCTGTAGCCTACGCAGTGCTGCATCCACTCCTTCTCATCGAGCAACTCAACCGGCACCTCACCAAACCGACTGGCCACTCCTCCGCTGAACCTCTGCGTTCTAACCGCGGTGGCACACCCGCATCTCCAAGTCCAGAATCATCGCGTGTCAGTATCGTTATCGAAATACAAAAGTTACGACTACGCTACGCCATTACACAAACCGTTGCCCGTACTGATGTCCACATTGAATGACCTTTCTGCAAACGAGTCGAAGACGCACTAACCTGCCACCTCAATGACGGAATCAATCTTTCTGCGAACGAGTCAAAGATGCACTAACCTGCCACCCTCGATGACACTGTCCAAACTGGACAGTTCCAGTGACATCATCAATATTGCAACTCTGACAGGATGTACAAAGAAGCCAGAAGGAAAGAAGTACGAGATGACAAAACAGGCAAAGGTATCTTCGAGACAAATGGCGAGCTGATGAACGGCGGTCAACAAGGGATGTTGCCAAATTGGAGGGGTTACTGCCTTTGTCATTGCTAGCGTTGAGAGGAAGGGGCTACGCCGTCCCAACCGTGACGTGTCCCCTGATGAAGAGGTTGGGCATTGAGCTGAGGGACCAGAAGCGAGGAGAATGGTTGTAGCCTGATTCGAGTGGCCTCACAACGGCGGCTGGCACTATGTCAAGACAATCCAGCCGCCGATGGAGTTTACTACCAGAGGAAGGAAAGGGATGGAGGAATGAGAGAGGTAAAGGAGGGTATTTAACCGGAAACACGTGCCTGAATGTGCTCAGAAGGATCCACGGTCGTAGACCCTGATTCAACGAGGCTTCGAGGCTGTTGAAGGAGAGGTTACGTTGGCCGGGGTGCTTGTGCAGTGGATTGAAAGGATGATGTCAAATCGTGTTCATTATGGAGAAGCTCAAGTAAAAGCAAAGGTAACGTTCAAGGAAAAATAACTGATTTAACAATTTCCGACAAGTCTGAACGAAAAAACTCACCGCGATCAAAGACTTTGAATTGGTCAGGAAACCCTATTTTCATGTGAGAAATTTTGACTCGAAGATGGCTTCCTTTCCCAGCATGCAACAAAAAAGGGCGGCAGAGAGGGCAATGGGCGTTGGTGGTGGTGGTGGTGCTGCGGTAAGTTCAACTGACATGACAGTCATGTGATCTGTCAAACTCGTTCCGTTCATTCCGATTGTTCCGGTTGTCATACCGTCCAACTTTGACAGCTGAATACAAAATTGTTCTTATTGATCTCGTTTGCATGTAAATAAAGATGATGTCGGCACCATTTTCAGCGGCGCTGCTCAGTACTTGGTGCTTACGCTCACCATTGTTGTCAGTAGCGCGGTGAACGGCAGGGCCCGCTACCTCCAGAGGCAAACATTCAAATTCCTGTTATCAACTTAATTGAATGAGGAATTCTCAATCTCTCATCAGCTAAGGACTAACTTAGACAGTAGGATCAACATTTAACGGCAGGCAAAAAGCAATTATATGCATAGTCAACCGTTGAAGCTCGGAAAGGGGGCATATTTGCAGCGGGTGCACATGCCCCTGCAAAAGGATCAATAGCTTTGTCTACCGAGTGTAAGCGGAACGAGTATTTAAGAAGAGATCAGAGAATATCTTGATAAGCAGCTTCACCAGCATCGATGGAAGAGGGTTCCACTGTGATTAGAGTGGAGTACACTAACCTGAGTGCTTGAAAAAAAATGAATGAACCTGAACGGAAACCCGGATTCAACACCATTGCATGGCCTAGCTCCAGTAAAACCCTACCGCAGGAAATGCCCCAAACAACATGCCCCTGGTCAAACTGGGGCGCCCGCCGCCCTATTCCAGCGATGTCATTGATTAAATAGTTCTGTGTACTTTAGCATCTGGAATATAAATTGAGCCTGTTCTTTCTTTTGTGCTCTCATTTTACTCCCTCTCTTCTCATTCTGTCTCTCTCTAACAGTCATTAATTCTGTACAATGGGTATGTACAAATCTAATCAGCTGCGGCCTAGGGCTTGCGACCGTACTGTATACGGTCACGGCCGTGTGTTTTACGGACCGTTTCAAAAACGGAAGTACCTGTACCGTACCGTATAAGAAAATTCTCAATGCCTTCATGTTACGTGACTGTATTTTACGGCCGTTAACGGTCACGCATGGTCGTAATAGATATTGTACTGCCTATAATTACAGTACATAATTCAATCTTGAATGAATTCAGCCTCGTAAGAAAGCTGGGGATCAAGAACTGTAGTTGTTCCAGGTTGTGCACAACTTACACAGCCCAAGTAAAGTAGCAAGGGCAAGGAGCAACATGCGCATGCGGTGGCGGCGGTGAATTCATAATCCTAAGTGTGTTCATGAATTTATTCCGGCGTGGCATGTCCATTGACTTGGGCGCTTGAAACGGTCCGTACTGGTACATACGGTACGGTCAAACACGGCGTTAACCGTACCGCAGACCGTCCCGTGGAACTTCAGAGCAAGAGGAAGTACCGTAGACCGTAGGTTACGGTCACGGTGGTAAGCCCTACAGCTGCCTCCTCTGATACAATGATAGAACAAAATAGCGATGTCTCCTCGTCATCTTCAAATTTTGTGAATGATGGACTCGCCTATTCTCAACTATTCAAAGAGCAACAACTTTCCCCTTCCCAGGTTTTTGACTCCTTTTGTGATATTCCTATGCCCTCCACACCATGCCGGAAAACTAACCCGGCGTCTCAACATCAGATACACTGGATGCAGGTTCACGTGATTTGCTGTGATATATGCTGAACAAATGTGCAAATCTCACCAAGTGGGAATCACATAATTTTTGATGCTTTTGGTAAAATCATTGTAAAATCATGTCAAAGCTAAGATATATAGATTTGTCATTAGATATTTACAAGGGGCAGAAGTTATTCTGGAGGTATAATGGAAACATGGTGCTTAAAGTCAATATAAAATGCTTGTATGTCATCTGTTCCTAGTACAATATACCAAAAAGATACAGAAAAGTTATGCAAAACATCTTCACCTAACTTATGGGAAGTTGCTTTCTGGTTTTTTTACCTATAAGGTGCCAGAATTGTGAGAAATGTATGTTGAGAATATGATGATATATAATATTTATATGTCATCCATTCCTTGTACTATATACAAGAAACATACAGAAAAGTTATGCAAAACATCTACTATAAAAGTTGCTTTCTGGGTTTTACCAATAATGAGCCAGAATTGTGAAGGATGTATGCTGAGCATATAAAGATATATAATGCTTATATATCACACATTCTTTGTGCTATATATGAAAAACATACAGAAAAGTTTTGCAAAACATCTCCTATAATTCCACTTAACTTACTGGAAGTTGCTTTCTGGGTTTTTACCTATAACAAGCCAGAATTGCAAAGGATGTATGCTGAACAAATGAGCACAATTAATACTCAAACTATTCAAATGCATCTTCATAATTAATCACAAGAGCTGGTGATTACATTTTGAAAATATGCTAAAGATAAATGTTAAAGTTATGTCAACACAGGCTCATGTAAGCTGTTTTATGAACAATGAAACTATAATGAACATATGAATGGTTAATATCACTGTTAATCCATTGTAAATGTGGCAAGTTTGGGTATAAATGTGGGGGAGCTATGATGTATGTGATTAGCATAATTTCACTGTAATCATTACCACATACAGGGAATACATCTGTAAACTATTATACCTATGATATCATACACATTTACTATCTGTTCACAATGAGGATACTGCATTATTAAAAAAACATGGGGTTTAAACACAATAAATAATGAGGAAACTATGATAACTTTGACATCTGCACTGATCTATATATTCATCATTACTTTAGCAGATTTGGATGATCTGATAGAAAATGTACAAAGGACAAGTGTGGATGTTATTGATTTTTGAGTTGCAAGTTGGGGTCTAATGATGTGGCAACATGGGGGATATATGAGTTGTCAATTATATGATAGAATTATGTTAAAAAGTACATGAATGTGACAATGATTTTTGCAAACAATTGTGGGCAATGATATAGAAATAGTGTGCGAAGTATGCAAAAGGTGTAGCAAAGTGATACCAAATAAATTTTTGTAAAATTTCTACAAAACAAAGAAATAATGTTGAAGAAATGTTAAGTTGTGCACATTGCTGGAGTATAATCTGGTATCTAGTGTTAGCCTGGATATTGCATATCTGGTGGCCATCTGTAGCCATGGTGGAGCATATCTCACACATGTGTATAGCCACAGCAGTGTATAGTGCTTTGGTTAAACATATCCAGTACATGTATGTTGCCTTGGTGTAATTTGACTGGTACATATTTGGTGCCTATCTGTAGCCTTGGTGGAGTGTATCCAGTACATATCTGGTGCCTTGGTGTAACATGACTGATACCTATTTGTTGCTGCAGTGCTGTATACCTGGTGTGTATCTGGAGCCGTGGTGGGGCATATCTGGTACATATCTGGTGCCTTGGTGTAACATAACTGGTACCTATGAGTACCCTCAGGCTGGTGGCTATCTGGTGCCTTGGTAGAACATATCCAGTACATGCATGTTGCCTTTATTGAAGGTTGTGAAATACTTAGTGAATTATTGGTGGAGTTTAAGTGCTTGCTAGTTGTGGGGGTAGTTCTTAATTATCATGAACTGGGTCCCTCGAGCCTATATTTATAGGGATAAACTAGTACATGGGAAACTATGTAATAAGCTTGCTGCGGAATGCTGCGGAATGACTGTGCATTGCTGCGCATGACTCTACATGACTAGATATGACTCAATATGACTTTACTTAACTAGCTATGACTTATGTCCAATGTATCAAATACCGTGAACCGAATATGAGTCATAATGACTCGCCGTGATTCCACATGAGTTTAGGATAGTTTCCGTTGATATTACAACACTCCCCCTCAAGCGGAAATTAGTCCAAGACTCTTTGCAAAATACTTCACCTTTGAACTTGTCAAAGCTTTGGTGAAGATATCAGCTACCATTTCCTCTGTAGGACAATAGACCAATTGAATAGTGCCGTCTTGAATACATTGGCGGATAAAATGATATTGGATATCAATGTGTTTGGTCCTTGCATGAAATTGTCCAAGTTCAGAGTTGGCCAAAGCAATGGCACCTTGATTATCACCATAGATAATAAATGGCTGATCAATGGGATGGAATAATTCTTCCAGAAATTGACGAAGCCATAGTGCTTCCTTTGCTGCATATGTCAAAGCAACATATTCAGCTTCAACAGTTGACAGAGTGACAAGCTCTTGTTTCTTGTTACTCCAAGAAATAGCTCCCCCATCAATAATAAATGCATAACCAGAGATTGCATGCCGCATCTCCTGGCTCATGCCATCTGCATCACTGTATATTTCCAGTCCAGTTTTCTTACCTCCCAAGGTAAGTTTCCAGTGTTTTGTTCCCTGTAAGTAGTGGAATACCCGCTTGAGTGACTCCCAATGAACAGGTCCTGGATTATCTAGAAATTGTGAGTGTTGTGACACAGAAAAAGATATATCTGGTCGTGTTCCTCGCGCCAGCCAGTTTATCTTTCCGTTTCCTTTCCGGTATGGCACTTTTGCCATTTTGTTTATCTCCACTGGGTCTGTGGGACAATCATCCTTTGAAAGTCGCACATTTGGATCCATAGGCATAGACAATGGTTTGCAATCTGCCATGTTCATTTCCTTCAATGCAGCTTCAATGAAAGCTTGCTGGGACAATGAAATGGTTTGGTTCTCTCGGTCTCTTTCAACCTTCATACCAAGCAACCAATTAATTGGGCCTAATTTTGTGATCTTGAATCGTTCTGCAACTAGGTCTTGTGTTTCCTGAATTAAAGCTGCAGAGTTCCCAGTAATGGTGACATCATCAACATGAACAGCTAAAATAGCTATGTCATCATTGACAACTCGCTTGTAAACTGCATGATCCTTCTCCATAGGAGAGAATCCCAGCTCCACAAGGTTGTTTGTTAACATTTCATACCATTTTCGACCTGATTGTTTAAGGCCATATAAAGTTTTCTTCAGCTTCAGAACATATCTAGTTCTGTCAGCAAACTCTATGTCTGGTGGTTGATCCATGTAGATTTGTTCATTGTCTTCAAATGTAGCATTTAAGTATGCTCCATGAAAATCAAAGACTTCAATATCCCAGTTGTTTCGGGCTGCCATGTTGAGAATTATCCTGAGTGATTCCATCTTTGCAACAGGTGCAAATGTTTCATAAAAATCTACTCCCTCAACTTGTGTGAATCCTTTTGCCACAAGTCTGGCTTTATACTTGTCAATATTCCCATCCTTCAATTTGAGCTTCAGTGCCCATTTGCAGTCCACAACATTATGGTCTGCAGGTCTTCGGACAACTTCCCAGGTTCCTGCTTCCAATAGTGTCTTTAGCTCAATGCCTCGAGCTTCCTCCCATCTTTTCCTCTTCTTGGCCTCTTCATAAGTGGGATCAATGCTTACAGCTTCCATTGCTGCTGCAAGTCCAAAAACAGCTTGATTGAGTCCTCCTGCTATATCCTTTCCTATATCAGGGATTTGTACACCAGGAGTTACTAATGGTGCACTAGGTCTATTATCAGTTCTTCCCTCTCCAGTAATAAGGTCCTGCACTTTGCGTGTTGCAGTGCGCTTGCGTTTCCCTTCCAGAATATTTCCCTCATCAACACTGGAGTTGATCAGTTTTCCTAAGTGATCTTTGGGTGGTGCATTTTGTGAAGTAGAAGTAGGATTTATTGTGGTAGTAGGAGCTGTTGTTTGAGAAGGTTTTGGAGAGTTTGGAATTTCTGTGTTGTCTGGTTTGGTGGGGTTCGGAATGAATCCTTCATTCTACCCCTCATACCGAATTCCACCAGGTACAAATGTTGACGCGTCTTGATCAAATTTGATACTTCTTTCTACAGAAATTTTCTGAGTATCTGGCCACTTGACTCAAGATCAAATCCCAGCCAATGTCCAATATTTGCTTGGCCTTCAAGTTTTGTATTGCCATCTTCATATACCCATACCTTGGCTCCCCATTCCCGGAGATTTGATAAATTTGGCTTTTCACCAAACATAATCTCATAAGGTGTTTTATCCTTCAATGCTCTTGTTACTGATCTATTTTTCAACCAAATTGCATGTTTCAAAGCCTCTCCCCACAAGTTTTTGGGTAATCCACTTGCATGAAACATTGCACGGATTCGTTCAAGGAGAGTCCGGTTAAGTCTTTCTGAGACTCCATTATGCTCTGGTGTATCATGAACAGTAAGGTTTCGAGTTATTCCTTCTTCAGCCAAATATTGATTGAATAATCTGCCCAGATATTCCCCTCCTCTGTCTGATCCTAACATTTTTACTCAGATCTCTTTTTGTGTCCATAACCATGCACAAAATTGCTTAAATGCATCAAAAGTCTCATCCTTTGTTGCCAGAAGATAAGCCATGGACCATCTAGAATGATCATCTGTGAATGAACAGTAGCAATGTTTATGACGAGGAGTTTGTACTGGGGATGGTCCCCATACATCAGAATGGATATGATCACCAATATTTGCTGCCCTTTTCTGATCCCTTTCCTTCTTGACTGGTTTCCGGGTCTTCTTTGCATATTCACATATATCACATGTTTTCACTGGTTCCTTTTCATCTAGTTCAATGCCTTCAATAAGACCATCCTGAACCATTTTTCTGCAAGCTTCTGGTGCAATGTGACCAAGTCGACGGTGTAATTCATTCACTGTCACTTTCACACTATTAGCTGCCATGCCATAGGTTTGATCAGGTTCATGATGGACCTGATATAGCCCATTGTTGCAGTTTACTTGCCCCAACAATTTATCTTTCTCATCATATATTTTGCAAAATTGATTGCGGAATATGATAGAACATCCAGATGCTGCAATTTTGCCCACTGATATGAGTGTCACACTCAACGTTGGTGCATATAAAACATCTTTAATTAAAATTGTTGTCCGTTTCTTTTTACCAGGAATTGTGATCCGCATGTCGCCTCGTCCAACTGCCTCAAAGGTTCCACTGTCAGCAGACCTAATATCTTTGGGGGCAATGGGAACAAAGTTGATAAACTTCTCCCTATATGGGGACATATGGCGTGATGCACCTGAGTCATAGAGCCCAGTAATACCTCCTATATTCTTGTCAGCATTTGCAAGATAACTAAAATTATACCTGGTCTGTGCTCTTCCTAGCACATCAATTTCCTGATATTCAACATCCCCTTGCTCTTGTATAGCATTTGGGTCAGGTACTTCAAGTTGAACTAGGATAGGTCCTTCCTGTGATTTTAGACAAGTTTCCTTCTTGTCATACCAATCCTCTACCTCTTGTAGGTCAGGGATTTCTTCTTCATCAATGTCACTGAACCATGCCTCATCATTGTCAGGCTCGGCTGTGCGCCAATCTCCCAAATCATCATCAATTGATGTGGAGATACTCTGAAGATCTGGCATTGAATTACCATCTTCAGACCTTGTTTCTTGGGTAAGCACTGTTTCAGCACTGGATTTACTGCCCTCTTCATTGAAGGCCCATAGGATCTCATCATTTTCATAGATGGTTCCCCATCAGGAAAAGGCTAATAGACTCAAGCCAACTTGAGCCAACTTGAGGCCAACTTGAGTATATTTGCCAACTTGAGGCCAACCTGAGTATATTTGTCAACTTGAGGTTGACATGGGCCAACTTGAGTATATTTGTCAACTTGAGGTTGACCTGGGCCAACTTGAGTAGATTTGCCAACTTGAGGCTAACCTGGGTCAACTTGAGTAGATTTGTTAGCTTGAGATCAACCAGGGTCAACCTCAGTAGATTTGTCAACTTGAGGTTAACTTGAGATTAACTGAAGTCAACTTGAGCTTAACCTGGTATAAGGCATGTACTGAGCTCAACTGTAGAGTAGTAATGCCCAAAGTTGCTATTTGAGTTGAACTTGAATGAGGTGTAGGTTTAAAAAAGATCAATTGTGTAGACAGAGGTCAATAGGTATCTAGACAAATTCTATACAACTGGGGGTAGTGTGGGATGGGACCAGGGTAGGAAAGTGCAAAGACAGGAAGTGAATAAAGGAACATAGAGAGGCTCCCTAGAGACTGTGAACGTGCCCTACATTGAAAATGAGTGAAAACCAAGGGAGAGATGGCAAAAAACATCAAAAATCACCTAAGTGAGACTGACCAGGGGGAGATGACCCAGATGGAAAGTGACCAGGAAGTGAGTAGAGGAGCATAGAGAGGGTCCTAAGCGAATGTGAATGGGCCCTACCTCGGAAAAATTGAGTGAAAATTGAAGGAGTTATGGCAAAAACATTGAAAATCACCTATATGACGAGAGAGTGATGGAAAAAGTTGGGAATTGCTCTAGCGTGAGTAAGGCGATAGTGAGGGGGTACCTAGGGGATCTAAACGAGCCCTGGACGAAAGAAATCGAATGGAAACTGATGGAAATATGGCAAAAACAGCGAAAATCACCTAAGTGAGACTGACCAGGGGGAGATGAACAAGATGGAAAGTGACCAGGAAGTGAGTGGAGGAGCATGGAGAGGGTCCTAAGCAAATGTGAACGGGCCCTACCTCGGAAAAATTGAGTGAAAATTGAAGGAGTTATGGCAAAAACATTGAAAATCACCTATATGACGAGAGAGAGATGGAAAAAGTTGGGAATTGCTCTAGCGTGAGTAAGGCAATAGTGAGGGGGTACCTAGGGATCCAAACGAGCCCTGGACGAATGAAATCGAATGGAAACTGATGAAAATATGGCAAAAACAGCGAAAATCACCTAAGTGAGACTGACCAGGGGGAGATGAACAAGATGGAAAGTGACCAGGAAGTGAGTGGAGGAGCATGGGGAGGGTCCTAAGCGAGTGTGAACGGGCCCTACCTCGGAAAAATTGAGTGAAAATTGAAGGAGTTATGGCAAAAACATTGAAAATCACCTATTGATGAGAGAGCGATGGAAAAGGTTGGGAATTTCTCTGGCGTGAGTAGGACGATAGTGAGTGGGTACCTAGGGGATCTAAACGAGCCCCGGACGAAAGAAATTGAATAAGAACTGATGGAAATATGGTAAAAACAGCGAAAATCACCTAAGTGAGACTGACCAGGGGGAGATGACCAAGATGGAAAGTGACCAAGAAGTGAGTGGAGGAGCATGGAAAGGGTCCTAAGCGAGTGTGAACGGGCCCTACCTCGGAAACATTGAGTGAAAATTGAAGGAGTTATGGCAAAAACATTGAAAATCACCTATTGATGAGAGAGCGATGGAAAAGGTTGGGAATTTCTCTGGCGTGAGTACGACGATAGTGAGTGGGTACCTAGGGGATCTAAACGAGCCCCGGACGAAAGAAATTGAATAAGAACTGATGGAAATATGGTAAAAACAGCGAAAATCACCTAAGTGAGACTGACCAGGGGGAGATGACCAAGATGGAAAGTGACCAAGAAGTGAGTAGAGGAGCATGGAGAGGGTCCTAAGCGAGTGTGAACGGGCCCTACCTCGGAAACATTGAGTGAAAATTGAAGGAGTTATGGCAAAAACATTGAAAATCACCTATTGATGAGAGAGCGATGGAAAAGGTTGGGAATTTCTCTGGCGTGAGTACGAAGATAGTGAGTGGGTACCTAGGGGATCTAAACGAGCCCCGGACGAAAGAAATTGAATAAGAACTGATGGAAATATGGTAAAAACAGCGAAAATCACCTAAGTGAGACTGACCAGGGGGAGATGACCAAGATGGAAAGTGACCAAGAAGTGAGTGGAGGAGCATGGAGAGGGTCCTAAGCGAATGTGAACGGGCCCTACCTCGGAAAAATTGAGTGAAAATTGAAGGAGTTATGGCAAAAACATTGAAAATCACCTATATGATGAGAGAGTGATGGAAAAAGTTGGGAATTGCTCTAGCGTGAGTAAGGCAATAGTGAAGGGGTACCTAGGGGATCTAAACGAGCCCTGGACGAAAGAAATCGAATGGAAACTGATGGAAATATGGCAAAAACAGCGAAAATCACTTAAGTGAGAATGAACTGAGGAGTGCTGAACAACATGGGGAACTGATCATATGAGATCAAAGCAGCATAGAGAATGTCTTTAGGCAATGTGAGTGAGCCCTACTTTGAAGAAATTGCATGAAAACTGCAGGAGATATAGTAAGAAGACAAAAAAAATGCCTAAGTCTGATGGTCATGTGTTAACTTATGACAAATCATTCAACTTGCATGTTCTCGCTCCTCCACCATTGTCTCTGGGATTCCCTGCTGTGTTGCCAACAAATCCATCCACCATTAGTCTTTCTTTATTACCCATTTGTTTTGTTTATTTTCTCACTGTAACTGTATTTCTCGACCGGCCGAGCTTGGACATGGTTAAGATAGCACAGTTACAGGCAGCTGCCACCTTTCTCGAGGTTCTTTGGAACTGGTCATGATAGAGCGTTGCATTTTTACTCCTTCTTACTGTTCCTCTCTGCCTCTTTAATCTTGTCTCAGCAACTCCCCATACTGTCTGTCCCACTTAGGTGAGTTTTGGTGTTCTTGTCATATCTCCTTCAGTTTTCACTCAATTTCTTTGAAGTAGAGCTCATTTAGATCCCCTAGGGACCCTCTCCCCACCGCTTCAATATTGTTTGAATAGCTCCCCATCTTGGTTACTGTCCCCAGGTCAGTCTCACTTAGGTGATTTTCGCTGTTTTTGCCATAATTCCATCAGTTCTTATTCAATTTCTTTTGTCCAGGGCTCGTTTAGATCCCCTAGGTACCCCTCACTATCGCCCCACTCACGCTAGAGCAATTCCCAACTTTTTCCATCTCTCTCTCGTCATATAGGTGATTTTCAATGTTTTTGCCATAACTCCTTCAATTTTCACTCAATTTTTCCGAGGTAGGGCCCGTTCACATTCGCTTAGGACCCTCTCCATGCTCCTCCACTCACCTCCTGGTCACTTTCCATCTTGTTCATCTCCCCCTGGTCAGTCTCACTTAGGTGATTTTCGCTGTATTTGCCATATTTCCACCAGTTTCCATTCAATTTCTTTCGTCCAGGGCTCGTTTAGATCCCCTAGGTACCCCCTTACTATCGCCTTACTCACGCTAGAGCAATTCCCAACTTTTTCCATCACTCTCTCATCATATAGGTGATTTTCAATGTTTTTGCCATAACTCCTTCAATTTTCACTCAATTTTTCCGAGGTAGGGCCCGTTCACATTCGCTTAGGACCCTCTCCATGCTCCTCCACTCACTTCTTGGTCACTTTCCATCTTGGTCATCTCCCCCTGGTCAGTCTCACTTAGGTGATTTTCGCTGTTTTTACCATATTTCCATCAGTTCTTATTCAATTTCTTTCGTCCGGGGCTCGTTTAGATCCCCTAGGTACCCCTTCACTATTGCCTTCCTCACGCTAGAGCAATTCCCAACTTTTTCCATCGCTCTCTCATCAATAGGTGATTTTCAATGTTTTTGCCATAACTCCTTCAATTTTCACTCAATGTTTCCGAGGTAGGGCCCGTTCACACTCGCTTAGGACCCTCTCCATGCTCCTCTACTCACTTCTTGGTCACTTTCCATCTTGGTCATCTCCCCTGGTCAGTCTCACTTAGGTGATTTTCGCTGTTTTTACCATATTTCCATCAGTTCTTATTCAATTTCTTTCGTCCGGGGCTCGTTTAGATCCCCTAGGTACCCACTCACTATCGTCGTACTCACGCCAGAGAAATTCCCAACCTTTTCCATCGCTCTCTCATCAATAGGTGATTTTCAATGTTTTTGCCATAACTCCTTCAATTTTCACTCAATGTTTCCGAGGTAGGGCCCGTTCACACTCGCTTAGGACCCTTTCCATGCTCCTCCACTCACTTCTTGGTCACTTTCCATCTTGGTCATCTCCCCCTGGTCAGTCTCACTTAGGTGATTTTCGCTGTTTTTACCATATTTCCATCAGTTCTTATTCAATTTCTTTCGTCCGGGGCTCGTTTAGATCCCCTAGGTACCCACTCACTATCGTCCTACTCACGCCAGAGAAATTCCCAACCTTTTCCATCGCTCTCTCATCAATAGGTGATTTTCAATGTTTTTGCCATAACTCCTTCAATTTTCACTCAATTCTAGGTACCCCCTTACTATTGCTGTACTCACGCTAAACTTTGCTATTATCTTATGTTATTATCATTTATTTTGTACTTTGTTTGTATACAAATTACATCATTTGAACACTTAGTTGTTGTGACTTGAATGTTCTTGAAGTAATATGTTGCCTACTCACAGGTGGCTTGAGATTGACTTGGGACTACTCTAGCTGAGTTCAGGCTGACTTGAGACTGACTTGAGTTGCCTTGAAGTTGCTCAAGTTACCCAAGTTGGCTTGAAGTTGGCTTGAAGCTGGTTTGAAGTTGGTTTGAAGTTGGCTTCACTGGATTGAAATAGATCAACCTTGCATTGAGTGCTGTATGGCCCCCAATGACCATTGGGGCCATACAGCCCTCAGGCTGGCTGAAGGGTCATCCAGGTTGGCTCAACTCTCCTTGAGTAAAGGGGGTATTTTCCTGATGCCATCCCTTCCAGTTGCTCTGATTTGTCAGGTTCTTCATATCCCAACAGGTTTTCAGTGATTTTAGCTTCCCATTTCTCATCAGGGATTACACTTGCATACCATGCAAAGTCTTCATTGTCAATGGCTGCTTTGGCAGAGTAGGTCTTTCCCTTGCCTTTCCCTTTCCAGTATTTAGGCCACTGGCCCTCCTTTCCACCTCCTTCCTCAAAGCAATCCTGCTTCATGTGACCCATCTTACCACAATTAAAACACTTCACTGATTTCCTATTTCCTGCAGACTTCTTTGATGGTCCCACAGCATATGCTGCTTCTTTGGCTACATTTTTGGAATTTTGTTGTCCCAATTTCCTTCTATCTGCTTCATCTTGGATCCCACGAATATATGTATCCACTGTGAGTGTTGTGCTAACAAGTGTTGCCGTTGCAGTCAATGCTGCCAGGTAAGGGTCATATGATCTTGGAAGAGCGGTCATGATTATTGCAATGAAATTATCCTCGCCGGGATCTGCATTCATTGAAATCAAATCTTCTTGTAAGGCAATTACTCTGGATAAGTAATCCCGAACATCATTGTCACCCTCACAACGTTCATTCTGTAATTTACGCTGCAAGTCGACCACCATCATTTTTGACTTCATCTGATGTTCATCTACTAATTTCTTCCACATCTTTCCAACTGCTGTCTCCCCTTTAACCTTTAGGAATAAGGAATCAGGTATAGTGCTTGCAATTCCCTGCTTTAATATTGCTGATTCTGAATTCCATGTTTTCATTTCCTTTTCCCACTCTTCAATGGCTTTGGTCTCTGCTGCTGTTGGGCCAGCACTGGCATCAGCAACTGCTGGTTTCTGCTTTGGTGCAGCTGTGTCTTTCAAATACTCTTCAAGTCCTGCAGCTTCAGCAGCAAACATGAAGCGGTCCTTGTATATGACCCAATTTGATCCATCTGAATTGAGTTTTGGGAGTCTAAGGAAATAATCCCCAAGCTTTGTGTTACTTGAATGGTTGGTAGACATTATTGCTAGACTGGTGACTGGGTTGTTGTTGGCTTCTTAGTGATGATAAAGTGTTGTGCAAATTGTTGTTTGTAATGTCAAAGATAATGTGTATTTAATTCAGCTAAGGTCGGGGCCCATAACCTATTGAAGGTTGTGAAATACTTAGTGAATTATTGGTGGAGTTTAAGTGCTCGCTAGTTGTGGGGGTAGTTCTTAATTATCATGAACTGGGTCCCTCGAGCCTATATTTATAGGGATAAACTAGTACATGGGAAACTACGTAATAAGCTTGCTGCGGAATGCTGCGGAATGACTGTGCATTGCTGCGCATGACTCTACATGACTAGATATGACTCAATATGACTTTACTTAACTAGCTATGACTTATGTCCAATGTATCAAATACCGTGAACCGAATATGAGTCATAATGACTCGCCGTGATTCCACATGAGTTTAGGATAGTTTCCGTTGATATTACAACAGCCTTGTTGTCACATACCTGGTGCCTAGCTGTAGCCTTGGTGGAACATATTCAGTACATATCTGGTGCCTTGATACTACCTAGAAGTAGCCAAGTGGATCATATACAGTACCTGCATATCTTGCACCATCTGAACTGGTACCTATTGACAGCCTCCATGTTCTATGCTTGGTGCCTATCTAGAGCCTTGCAGGACAATATTGGGTACAGATGAGTAACAGGTATGTATCACTGAGGCTACTCATAAGTACTGGTCATGTTTCACCAAGGCACCAGATATGTATCAGAAATGGTCCACCAAGGCTACAGATAGATACCAGTCATGTTACACCAAGCGCCAGATATGTACCAGATACACTGCATCAAGACCCAAGATATGCACCCAGTATAAAACACGGAGGGTACAAATAGGTACCTGTTCCATTACACCAAGGCACCAGATATGTACTGAATATATGTCACTAAGGATACAGATAGGCACCATGTATGTAACACTGAGGCCACAATTATGTACATCTTGTACTCCCTTGATAGGTGTGTACATGATTGTTGGCACCTGTGGGTTACAGGTTTCCAGGTATTCCCACAGGAGTTGTGTCCATCCTTACAAATAAATAGGTGGGCCAAAGGCCCGCCGCGAAAATTTGTGACATTTTGAGAGATACCATGCTTGGACCCTCCTGTTATGCATTACAGATTGCAAAATGCCCCATGCTTGGGGGTCCCATTATGCATTATGCGGCATCCGGTCATAATTATACAGTACTGAAACATGACTGGTACTTATAAGTAGCCTCAGTGATACATACCTGTTACTCCTATTTGTGCCCTCAGTGTTTTATACTGGGTGCATATCTGTGTAACTGTGTATTTGGTACATATCTGGCACTTGGTGTAACATGACTGGTGGGTTGCGGATTGGTCCAGCCCTGCTGTTTCCCGGGTTGATGTGATCAGGCAACCGAAACATAAATAAAGTCATCAGTTTGGGATTTTATGGCGCCTACCTGAGTGCGAAGCGCCCAACTGCGACTAGTGCATATCAACTTATGGATCAATTTCCAAATTGATAGTAAATTCTAGCCTATTGTTTGAGTTCCTTGTCGATGGCAATGTTTGTATCTCTTTCAGCCAACAGGTGTAAAACATGAAACATGCTTAGAATCATTTTTTTGAATTAAGTTGAGTATATGAGGGTACAAGTGAAGAATGCACATAAAGTGGCCTCCTCTGTGTGCTGCAGATTTGCCAGTCATTGATCAATTCTCACCTAATTTGGACCAATCAAATGGATGACCAAAGCTGGTATGTGATGTGGCAACATGGCGACTTCCCAGCACTCACACTGTTGTTGGAAAACAGCTCAGAGAAGTTGTAATTGTTTAATAGTAAACATTTTAGGATGCTGTTTGTTTTACTGGCTGAGATCTGCGCCAAAACTGCGGCAAAATTATTCTTTGTTTGACAGCAAAGTGCCCTTCTTGCATCAGGAGCGCCCAATTGATCAATTGATCAGATCTGATGTGGAACTTGGATCTACCATGTTTTGTTGTGACATGGGGCCTGTCCAGCCAATAGCATGGAACCTGGGCAAACCTGCATAAACCTGGGCAAGCCTAGGCTTGCCTAGGATACTGAGGGAATCCTCAAGAGCCTTGACAGGCAAGGGACAAGCCAAAAATCCTTGGATGCCATAGGATTCATAAGGGTTCTACCTGGATGCCTGGTCGAGGATAGCTGGTACATATCTGGGATGTTGCTGATTCATACCTGGTCTGTACCTGTCCTGACTTCTGTCAGTAAATCACACTTTGGTTCTACCTGGATGACTGGTGCGGCATACCTGGTACACAACTGGGCTCTTGCTGCTTTATACCTGTTCTGTACCTGTGGCCTCTGTGGATCAAACCTGGGTTATATCTGGATGCTTGGTGGAGCATAGCTGGTACATATCTGGGATCTTGCTGTTCTATACCTGTCCTCTCCTTAAATCACACCTGGGTCCTACCTGGAGGTGTGGGGCATCCAACCTGGTATGCAACTGGGCCTTGCTGCTTCATACCTGTTCCATACCTGTGGCCTCTGTGCATCATACCTGGGTTCTATCCAGATACATGGTGGAGCATAGCTGGTACATATCTGGGATTTTCCTGCTCCTTATCTGTTCCATACCTGTCCTGTCCATAGACTACACTCGGCTTCTACCTGGATCCCTGGTGGGGCATACCTGGTACACAACTGGGATCTTGCTGCTTTGTTCCGTACCTGTGGCCTCTGTGGATCATACCTGGTTTCTATCTGGATGCATGGAGGAGCATGCCTGGTATGCCACTGGGCTTCATACCTGTTCTGTTCCTGTCCTGTCTGTAGATCACACCTGCATTGTACCTGGATGCCTGGTGGGGCATCCCTGGTATGCAACTGGGGTCTTGCTGCTTCATACCTGTTCCATACCTGTGGCCTCTGTGCATCAAACTGGGGTTCTATCTGGATACATGGTGGAGCATAGCTGGTACATATCTGGGATCTTGCTGTTTCATACCTGGTCCATACCTGTCCTGACTCCTGTCTGTAAATCACACTTGGGTTCTACCTGGATGGCTGGTGGGGCATACCTGGTACACAACCGGGGTCTTGCTGCTTCATACCTGTTCCGTACCCGTGACCTCTGTGCATCAAACCTGGGTTCTATCTGGATGCATGGAGGAGCATACCTGGTACATAACTGGGAACTTGTTGCTCCATTACGGCCATAATAGTGTGTAATAAATCAGATATTGAAGCCATCAAATGCAACAATGTTGGTACCTGGTACAGTGGTACACAACTGTGGTCTTGCTGCCTCATACCTGTTCCATACCTGTGGCCTCTGTGGATCATACCTGGGATCTCTCTGGATGCATGGTGGAGCATCATCAGGAAAATGCCCCCTACACTCAAGTAACCTTAAGCCAACCTGGCTGACCCCCCAGCCAACCTGAGGGCAGTGCATCCAGATAGAAACCGGGTGTGATCCACACCACAGATGCTACAGGTACAGAACAGGGATGAAGCAGCAAGGCTCCCATTGCATACAAGTTATGCCCCACCAAGCATCCAGATAAAAGCCTTGTGTGATCTAAAGACAGGACAGTTACAGAACAGGTATGAAGCCGCAAGATCCCTGATATGTACCAGCTATGATCCTCCATGCATCCAGATAGAAACCAGGTATGATCCACAGAGGCCACAGGTACAGAACAGGTATGAAGCAGGAAGACCCCAGTTGCATACCAGGTATGCCCCACCAGGGATCCAGGTAGAACCCAAGTGTGCCCTACAGACAGGACAGGAATGGAATACATAGGAAGCAGGAAGATCCCAGATATGTACGAGTTATGCTCCACCATGCATCCAGATAGAACTCAGGTATGATGCACAGAGGCCACAGGTATGGAACAGGTATGAAGCAGGTGTGATCTATGGACAGGACAGATACAGAACAGGTATGAAGCAACAAGACCCCAGTTGTGTACCAGGTATGCTCCACCAGCCATCCAGGTAGAACCCACGTGTGATTTACGGATAGGAGTCAGGATAGGTACCAACTAGGTATGAAACAGCAACATCCCCAGTATGTACCAACTATGCTCCACCATGCATCCTGGTAGAAAACAGGTAAGGCCACAGGTACAGATACCTGCCTGCTTCCGTGAAGAGCCTGACATTGCCCCAGATCCTCCAGAAGCTGCACCAGGCAATAGACCAGATGTTGCAGAAGGTGTTGCCATGGCCTTTGTGGCCACTGTCCATGCTCAGGGAGCCTCAGAGCCCCGCACTCTGCAGGAAGCATTCCGCGGTCCTAACTTGGCCTCTTGGCTGAAGGCTGTAGACACAGAGCTCAAGTCTCTCATTGATTTGGGAGATTTTGAGTTTATTAACAATTTGCCTAAAGGTCACTGTGCTATTAGCTCCAAGCTTGTCTTTAACATTAAGCGCCTTCCTGATGGGACCATTGAGTGGCACAAGGCATGCTTAGTTGCTCAACATTTCTCCCAGATGCCTAGCTCAGACTTTGACAAGGTATTTTCCCCTCTGGTCAAACTTACCTCCATTTGTGTCCTTTGCGCCCTCGCTGTGCATCTAGGCCTTCACTTCCACCCTCATGATGTTGATACCACATTCCTTAATGGTGAGTTGGAAGAGGAGCTCTATATGCGCCTCCCAAACAGCATTAGTGAACATTCTGGTAAAATTGTTTAACAGGTATGAAGTTTGGCCATAATAGTGTGTAATAAATCAGGCAGCCTGAGTGAAGTGCATCAAATGCAACAATGTTAGGGCAATGATTTGCATTTACATAAATGTTCTTCCTGGCATATCACCATGTTATCCTAGGCCCTATAATTTGTTGTTGAGCATGCCTGGTACACAACTGGGATTTTGCTGCTTCTAGCACTTCAGGCAACCACATATTTGGTCTTATTAGTCTACACTTTTGTTACATTGACCTTACTAAAAAGACCCAAAAACCTAGGCAAAACCCGGGCAGCTAGGTCATCACCTTGGGATTTAGGTCATGACCTGGGAATTAGTAGGTCATGACCTAAAAGATTGGTCATGACCTAGGTCAGGTTGGTCTTTTCCTGGGGTTGAAAGGTCATGGCCTGGGGTGAGATAGGATATGGCCTAGGTGGGGCAGGGCATGGTCTAGGTGAGGGAGGGGATGGTCTAGGAGGAGGATGATATGGTCTAGGAGGGGGAGATATAGTTAGTTTAAGAGGTGTAGGGTGAGAGTGGAGGATGGTGAGATAGAGAATATAAGCAAGAATGAAATATCATAGAATCATGACGTGAAATGTGTAGTAACATATTGGGATTTTTTACATATCTGTAGATTATGACAAGATCAAGCTAAGTCACAGTGCCCTGTTCTGGGTTGTCAGGCAAGCATGTGACTTACCTGACCTAGCTGATTCAGGTCATGACCTGCCTGACATAGGTCATGACCTGAGTGAACTAGGTCATGACCTGGGTGGACTAGGTCATGACCTACTTGGCCTAGGTCATGACCCAAGCCAATTTAAAAATTACTAAATTAGGAAATTTTTCCATTTTTGCAGTGGATGTGGTCAAAGCTGTTTTTATTACCAAATAAGGCAATTTTCAAACACCTTAACCGGTTTTATGTTTTTTTAATAGAGTTAGATACATTTTGAAATTTTTATAAATTACTATATTGGGCAATTTCATTTCAATAGACTTTTATTTCTTAATTAGGCAATTTCAAAACTTTTGCAGTGGATGAGGCCAAAGCTGTTTTCATTGCCTAATTGGAAGTAACAAATTTGCAGTGGATGAGGTCAAAGCTGATTTCATTACTTATTTGAAAAATGACAAATCTTTTGCAGTGGATGAGGTCAAAGCTGTTTTCACTACCTAATTAAGAAATGACAAAACTGAACACACAAACTGTGTACACTCTTTTCCTAAGGACAATAGCTTGTGGTAGACATCCAGACCTTTTGTTTATACACAGAATAGGTTGCTCACCTAAAATGAAGCCAATCCTGTGGTGGGAAGGGGCTGGATTGCAAAATATTTTTTGGATAACCTTTGATTGTAGTGGATGAGGCCAAAGCTGTATGCCCATAAAAGGAAATCAATGAAAAGTGTTGAGTCTAAAGATTGCTTGATATAACATGCAGATTGGCATGGATAAGGGTGATCCTTTTCATCCCCTAATGCCCTGGTGTGCTGTCTACCCTTTCTGAGTCTCAGATATATTTAGATGGCCACTGGGAGATCAGTCTTTATTGATCTTTGAACTTTCTCATCAAAAACCCTCATTTTTTCGAAATTAGAGGATAAGTATCAGAGCATCCAGGGCAGGGCAGGCCACAGGCTTGTAGGACATTGTACCCTGGTATAATAGTCTTATGGTTTCCATTGAGTCTAAATGTGATAGCCGTGGCATACCATTTTCCGCCAGTGATTCCCGTCTTCGGTGTATGCCTCACACGGTGCATCTTGCTGCAATTAACGTATGTATTGCTTCACAAAAGGTAATATAGCACTAAGAACCAATTTTGCCAGATGCTTGAGGCAATAGGTGCTATCTCTGATGCGGACAGCCGTAAAGCATCTTCAAAAGCTGAAGCATATCAAGAGACTGTCCGTGAGCAAGTTGAGCGCGAGAACGACGAAGAAGCAGTGCTTCGGGAAGATGAACCGGAAACTGAAAGCAATGCCGATGTTTCTTTGGCTATACATAAGGTAAGCTAATAATTCCCTACCTGTACACCATTTTCTTTGATGCACGTATAGCTTTGAAAAATCATCCGTTCAGTACGGTCTAGCCCACAGCGTCGCAACACATGGACAAGGGAGGTCACCAACACCTACAGCAACACTGCACCCATTGCAGTAGCATTATTTAAATACCCCCAGTACCTGTTGTGGAGATTATGATAATAAACCCAGTAAGCTACTGTACAGTAAGAGTGTAGGGGCATTTTAATCCCTCTGTGTTGGCATTTGATGAGGTCATGTGACTCGTTCGTTGCAGCTTTTGGATGGCTGGACAAAAATAGGTTATTTACGGGCCTATTTGGGCAATTTCTGGGATGATAGCTAGCCCAAAAAAGACTATATATAATGTATTAATATTTGAGCACTACTCCGAGGTGGATTAGGCATTATAAGGGGATGGATTGCATCGAAAAATCTAGATGACGTTTGGTCAAAGCTGGCTGAGCATTACCCAATTGGGTAATGCCATCAAAACAGTAAAAGCGGCCTAAAAAGCCTGCTTCTACATGGATATTCCACCCTATAAGAGTGTAGATAGTATCTTTATATATATAATAGGTCCCTGAAGTAAGATTACGGCGATAGCTGCGGTCAAAGCTGTTTTATTACCATATTTAGAATGCCAGCAAAGCGGCCTAAAAGCTTGTTTATGCATGGTTATTCTACCTAATAGCAGTCTATACAGTATTTATAGATGTACAGTAGGCACCTAAAGCAAAATTAAAGCAGGTATATGGTGTAATAGTAGCACTGCTTCGATGTTTGGGTCTGTGGCTGTGTTGTAAAAAATCGAAATAAAAGTAGGGATCTTTAATATACTAGGAGTACAGGCATGGTCTCTGCATAATATATATATGCCTGAAGCGAAATAAGAGCATTCTATAAAGAGAATAGGCTGTAATTGCCCGCTCTAGGCCGGAGGAGGTCAAAGCTGTATGACCAAATAGGGAAATATATGATTACATACAGGTGGTGTTGAGTTGAAGTTGGGCTCAGTAATGGCATGGCCTCTCAAGGTCTGAGGTCTGGAATACATATCTGAGTGCTGTAGTATACTAGCTACGCCCTCCAGGTGTTATATTTAGTAATATGTGGGCAGGAGGATGTACATGGAGTGATCAATGGTGAGTAACCATCAAAACTCGCTTTTTTGAAGAATTAAATACTAATAATGAGTGTCTAAGCGCAGGTAGGACCTCAAAGCTTGGTAGGTATACTTTACTACATAGTATACACTCGATCCGTGTCCAAGAACTATTAATCTGCAACCAGATGCAATGGTATACACTGATCTTTATTGATTTTCCAAATTATCATGGAATATTGGGGCCTTAAGAGTAGCCAGGGGGCTAAGACGTCGTATATAGACTGTACTATATGGTATCGGTCTTTGCCATATGCAAGAACAATTTATGCAGCACCTGAAGCGATGGTATTCCCTGATCTGTATGGATTCTGCCAAAAAATGCGATTTTCAGGAAATAAAACAGGCATAGAGTGTGCTACAAGTCTCAGATCATACTAAAAACTTGGGAAACATGTCTTCGAATTGAATTTAACGACACCCAGGTGTTATATCCACATCTGGGTACCTCCATGGGACGATACTGTTGTAAGTGCACACTAGGATATCTCTACTTGGCTCAAAGTTCAGATTGTGACATTGAGATGTACATACTCAAATCTTTTGGTCTAGAGGGCCTCTATAAGATTCGAATACATGATTACCCAAGTTTGAGCATAGTCTGAGGTGTATAGCACGCTCTTATTTCGCTTCAGGCATATATATATTATGCAGAGACCATGCCTGTACTCCTAGTATATTAAAGATCCCTACTTTTATTTCGATTTTTTACAACACAGCCACAGACCCAAACATCGAAGCAGTGCTACTATTACACCATAGGCCCGTAAATAACCTATTTTTGTCCAGCCACCCAAAAGCTGCAACGAACGAGTCACATGACCTCATCAAATGCCAACACAGAGGGATTAAAATGCCCTACACTCTTACTGTACAGTAGCTTACTGGGTTTATTATCATAATCTCCACAACAGGTACTGGGGGTATTTAAATAATGCTACTGAAGCGGCTGAACACTGAGGGCCGTGCTGAAACCGCTCTCATGCTTATTCTTGATGTAAAAACACGATGGTCCTCTACACATCAGATGCTACGTGTGTCCTTTCATTTGTTGTGTCCTCATACCCTGATATGCTTATCTAAATTTGCATAGGACGTGCACTTGATTATCATAAAGCTGTTGATGCCTTTGCAGCAAAAGATTGTGATCTGAGGGAGTATGAACTCTCAGATACTGAGTGGGACTCAGTACAGCTGGTATCCAACTGGCTGAAGCTGTTCCGGCTTTGTAATGGCTATGCCGTTACTGGTCTTAAGGCACTGCGTCGCCGTTTAATTTCTTTATATTCAATATATTCACTTTTTCTATATACTGCATACCGTATGACTTACATAAGTAAGTCTTCTTTTATACTGGTACACTACATGCTATAAAGCTTGTCGTGTTCACTCGTGTGAATTAAGCAATGCCTTGTAGAGGCCTTACACTTTTTTGAACATCAAGTAGCATTATACACTTACCGTTGTTTAAAAGTAAAAGAGACAGTACGCAGTACAATATCAATCATATTCATCAAACATCCTCGCAATCAGCTTCTTTCGATCATTAAGAACTTCTGTTAAGAAATTCACTTCCATTCTAAGCCTTTAAAACGCTCAGATGACTTCACCGAGTCCAGAGACAGCGAATAATTGCACGTCTGATAATAAGGACGCCACGTCACAGAACGATTCCCACACGGTCAAACCGTCAGAGGAAAAAACGAGTGAGCCTGAACAGCTCCTCATTCAATTAACAGAGGAAATACCTCAGGAAGGAAAAAATCCTACGACGACGACTGAAAACAACAGTCGATCAGAAGGCAGTCAAATGACTGCCATAAAAGAACCAAGAGACGATGTCTCTATAAATGAGAAAGCAGCTAAAGCGCTGGATTCAATAACAGACCTTGCACAGGTCTTAGTAAATGCTACAGGGCATATGCTGAAAATCACGGAAACGAATCAGCAATCCCTGAGCAAATTCACATCGGCAATGCATCAATTGAATGCACAATTAAACGAAGAAGACAAAGAGAAGTCTTCGTCCAAGTCATCGACAAAGTCGACAGACAGTAGTGATTGTACTGGAATTGCCATGCCAGTACCTAGACTGCCGGACGAACGCCCGCCAGTAGTGCCGGAAATCTATAGGAATACATTGTACTCGAACACCTCGACAGGAAAATGGAAAGATTCCATGCTCAATGTATTGCAGGCAATAGGTCCATCATCCATAACACATAGAAACTATGTGGGATTTGGACAAGTAGGAGAATTACCTCCTACAATAGGCAAATTGCTATTAAAACAGCGAGGCTATACAGACTCACGTCAAAGACGTCTGTCATCGCTACCAGATATGCCGACACCTATGTTCCTTGCAGGAACAGGATATACGCCTAAAATGAGACAAAGTCCCACTGGGAGAACTTCTCCAGCACCAAGAGGACCGAGGTCACTCCCGATACCGCCCAAATCCAGGGCTACAACACCGAAGTCAAATGACTTCATATTTGAAGAGCCAGAAATAATATCTGACTCTGCGGCGCAACTTACGGATCACACTCGTAATGCATTCGGAGTGTTGGCGACACCGTCAACGCCCATAAATATATTGTCCACATTTGTGGATGACAAAGCTACCATTAAAATGGAATTCGTGCGTGAAGCAGCCACGGAACGCGAAGCTCAAGAAGCACTTGAGCGAGACAATGCTCATATCAACAACGATACAGCCAATCCAAGCGTGAAACCACACAAGACTAAAAACAAAGGCAAGGGCAAAGCCCCAGCCCCCATGCAGATAGTGGTAGAAGGGTCTCATGACACTACTGCCAATATCAATGCACCTAGTGTGCGCAATCCAACGCGGCTGTCCTCACCTGAGGAATGGGCTGCTTACCTCGCTAGCCCCTCTGGGGCTAAAACTCCTCTAGCCGGCGTATACCGGCGCCGTTCTGATAGAGCTATCAGTATGCGTACTCATTGGTAACCTCCCGCAGGCCAACCATGCCTGCTAATACGCCACCTCATGTCGCTGCGCGATATTATTTGTTGGCGGCTGAAGTTATACTTCGGCCAAACTATTATAACAATTTGGTCACTAGTGGCCAAATTACTATTGCTACTGGGACACCTGTCCCTCCAATCGCGTTTGACGACTCGTTCAACGCCACCATGCTGTCTGTGGCAAGGTTCTTCGCTGAACAAGGGCTGACGGTCGCAGACATCGAGGACGCAGCATTTTACGCTGCTAATTGGGTATATTCATACGCACCGAGTAACTCGGACGTAATATTCGCCGCTAACGCGTTACGCGCTAGCTTCACTTCAAATGTACACGTACCATTAGGGTACAACAAAGACTACTGGGTCCCTGGGGTAGGAATTGTTCCTGGCCCCGCACAAGTTATAAATGCACACATTCATAACAACGCTGTTTCAAATACAGCCTCTTCAAGCAACACGGGGGCAGTCGCTCCCCCAACTACATCCGCAACGACAACGTCGTTTGCACATAACGCCACCCCCGTCGTGGCAAACAATTCAGTCAGCGTTTGCATCTGCTGCAGTGCCCGCTACATCCATCGCTCCTTCCACCAAAGCAGCAACTATGTCCGCTGAAGCCGTTCAGCAGATGGATGAGACGTGAGTCTTGAAGGTTATGCCAACCTTCGAGGCGCCCCGCGTTACGCCAACACTGGAGTCTCCTATCCACCTATATCATCGCCTCGCTTCTGCGAAGCTTGTCTTGCGGGGGAGGGTGTAACAGCTATGCCGTTACTGGTCTTAAGGCGCTGCATCACCATTTAATTTCTTTATATTCAATATATTCACTTTTTCTATATACTGCATACCGTATGACTTACATAAGTAAGTCTTCTTTTATACTGGTACACTACATGCTATAAAGCTTGTCGTGTTCACTCGTGTGAATTAAGCAACGCCTCGTAGAGGCCTTACAGCCTTGCAACTACTGACATGTCCCGTACAAGCAAGCCCATGCTCTCCATTGTACACAGCATATTTCGAGAGCTCCAAGCTGATATCCAGAATAACCTACGCAACCTTCCAGAAAATACACCCCATCAAATCAAAACTGGCATGCTAGCTGCTCACCGAAAGCTCAGCGACTATTACACCAAGTTTGATGAGTCGCCGTTCTACCTGTGGTCTAGTCGCGAGTATTTTCATTTAACTATATGCATTTTTCTTACATTGCTTGGCAGTTCTCGATCCAAGGATTATGTACATCAGACTTGCAGAAGACTTCAGAGATGATTTCACCCTTGCTGCCTTCGTTGAGGATTCAAAGAAGGGCCTTCAGGAGTACTACAAACGCCACTATGAGGGCACAGTTCAGCCAGCTAGCACAGGACGGGGTGTTGAGCCGGATATCCGTTCAAATCCAAGTTCTGGATCGCCACAGAAGCGGAGCTTTATCTCACGTTACAAGGGACTTACCATTGTTAAAGATGAGCTTGATGAGTTTTTCAAGCTCTCACCTGAAGATATTGACCGCTGTGACCCCATCCAATGGTGGTTTGCTCGCCATGCACAATTCCCAAATCTTTATCACTTTGCTCATGATATTTTGGCCATTCCAGGTACATTTCTCTAAACTTTATCTACAATGAGCTTATCATAATAATTAGGCTCTGCCGTTGCTGTTGAGCGAGTTTTTTTGGGTGGGCGAGATACTATTTCATTGCGCCGAGCTAGCCTCAAGCCTGAAACTATTTGTGCACTTATGGTTGTGAAGCATAGGCTTTGTTTGGTACGTAATGCGGTTCTTGAGCTGACTAGAGAAGAATAGAAGTATGTAAGGTTAAATTTCTGCAGTACAATTGATCCGTATTTATCGTATGACCGGATTACGGCCGTATTTGTATGGTTACCGTACCGTTTTGGTTTTGAAAGTAAAATATACGGTACGGTGACAGCACTCACTGCCACCATATTTATCCGTACATTATACGGCCGTCACCATATACGGTATGGTGCAGAGCCCTAACCTGGGTGTGATCTTTGGACAGGACAGGTATGGAACAGGTAAGAAGCAGCAAGATCCCAGATATGTACTAGCTATGCTCCACCAGGCATCCCAATAGAAACCAGGTATGATCCAGAAAGGCCACAGGTATGAAGCAGCAAGGCCCCAGTTGTGTAGCAGGGATGCCCCACCAGCCATCCACATAGAACCCAGGTGTGATCTAAGGACAGGACAGGTACAGAACCAGTATGAAATAGCAAGGTCCCAGATATGTACCAGCTATGCTCCACCAAGCATCCAGATAGAAACCAGGTATGATCCACAGCGGCCACAGGTACAGAACAGGTATGAAGCAGCAATGTCCCAGGTAGGTAAAGATGCACACGGGTCCGAGTCCAAGTCGACTTGGACTCGTCAGACAGGTACCTGAAGCTCAAAAAAGTTGACCTGTGACTTGGCAAAGACCCGTGAGAACCTTGACTTGGACCTGCAAGTAATTTACACAAGTAGACCCACAGGTACCTGTGACCCAAGTCAGCACAGGTACCTGCAAGTATACTTGCAAGTATCTGGAAGAATTAAAATAAGAAAAGTAATTATATAGTACAACAACAAACAAACTGTAATTGATACAAAGTATTAGCCAAACTACAATAGCTCAATCTCGGAATCTGACTTGTCAGCATCAGCAACACTCTTTCCTTTTCCCTTGTGACGGCTTTTCAAATTACGCAGATATGCAAGAACCTCATCAATAGGAACAAGACCAGCATCAATCCAGGAGTGTAAGACCATTCAACATCGCACAGTTTCAAACTCCAAGTTATGACATCTTTTGGAAACTTGAAGTCCACCATGCGAAAAGAGACGTTCAACAACAGTTCATGTAGCTAAAGGTTCGGAATCAAGATCAAAGAACAATAAAATGTAGTGCAAAAATAATCACCAGGTGCAGTAAGATAATCTAAGCCCATACAAGCAAAGGCACATCAAGGTGTAATTTTTGCACCTGGCTTGTCTAATCGGGAGGCATGATACTTGATTGGGTCAGTCTCAGCATCAACAGCACTGTTAAGAAAAGATTCAACAACATCCAAAGCAGCAGTACGTCCAAACTGATCAAGCTCTTTAAGGAGGCCATCAAGATCCTGAAAATAAAATTAGAAGCAATAGTGAAATAAGAGTAAAACATACTATCCACAAAGGCCACAGGTACAGAACTGCTATGAAGCAGCAAGACCTCAGTTGCATACCAGGTATGTCCCACCAGGCATCCAGGTAGAACCTGGGTGTGATCTATGGACAGGACAGGTACAGAACAGGTATGAAGCCCCAAGATCCCAGATATGTACCAGCTATAAAGATGTCCACAAGTCCAGATCCAGGTATACCCGGATCTGTTTCACAGGTACCTGTGGACCTCAAGGGGCTACCCGTGACCCGCACGGATCTGTGGGGAACAGATATCGGGATCCGCAGGTATTTTAACACAGGTACTTGCAGATACTTGCGGATCCCAGTCAACACAGGTACTCACAAGTAACTTGTGAGTACCTGCAAGTATTTAGTACTTATACATGTAAGGTATGAGTGTGAGATATAGTACATAGAATAGAGCATGATGTGGTATGGAACAGGTATGAAGCCGCAAGATCCCAGATATGTACCAGCTATGCCCCACCAACCATACAGGTAGAACCCAGGTTTGATCCACAGGGGTCACAGGTATGGAGCAGGTGTGAAGCAGCGAGACCCCAGTTGTGTACCAGGTAGACCCAGGTGTGATTTACAGACAGGAGTCAGGCCAGGTATGGACCAGGTATGAAACAGCAAGGTCCTAGATATGTACCAGCTATGCTCCACCAAGCATCCATATAGAAACCAGGTATCATCCACAAAGGCCACAGGTACAGAACTGCTATGAAGCAGCAAGACCTCAGTTGCATACCAGGTAGAACACGGGTGTGATCTATGGACAGGATAGGTATCGAACAGGTATTTTGAAGCAGCGAGATCCCAGTATGGCCGTAAAAGTGTGTAATAAATCAGGGGTCTTTCCATTTGTTGCAATGTTCTCAAGTCCTGATGCACTCCAGTTCAACACAGCTGAATTGGCTACACAATGTGCCATAATAGAAAAAAATAAACCTCTCAGGCCAAGTTAGTGACCTGGTCATTGGAACTGTACTAGCACTACAAAGTAGTCTCCTATACATTTGCATACATAATTTCAACTTCAGTGAAGGACTCAAAGCTTGGGTCTCAGGAGTGGCAAGTTTCATGCTCACAGTCAGCTGTGATTGGGTGTGGGTGGGGCTGGGTGGGCACAATATGGCTACTGCAGAGCCTTTCCCTGTGCTTGGATTGCATGTTTTGGCACTGGCACTTGGTGCTGAAGAACTAATATTTATTCATGCTGCCACAAACCTAAAGTGATGGTAGCATACATAAGCAATACTAATGCAGCTATAACCTCAGAAGGGGAGGTTGCTTTTGGGTGTGAGCATCTGGTGAGTATGTCCTTTGTAGCTGTGGCGCAATTCTGCCAATCTTGCCCTCCCCACAAATACTTGCAGGTACCTGCATGTAGCTCAAATTTCCTTGGATCAATACCAGTGACCCACACGGATCCGTGGGAAACAGATACCGGGATCTGCAGGTAGACATACCTGCAAGTATTCTCATGGTCATACCTGCGAGTACCTGCAGATAACCCGGACTCATGGACATCTTTAACCAGCTATGCTCCACCATGCATCCAGATAGAAACCAGGTATAATTCACAGAGGCTAGAGGTACTATTAAGCAGCAAGAGCCCAGATAGGTACCAGGTATGCCACACCAAGCATCCAAATAGAAGCCTCGTGTGATCTAAGGACAGGCCAGGTATGAAACAGGTATGAAGCTGCAAGATCCCAGATATGGACCAGCTATGGATCAGGTATGAAGCAGCAAAATCCCAGTTGTGTACCAGGCATGCTCAACAACAAATTATAGGGCCTAGGATAACATGGTGATATGCCAGGAAGAACATTTATGTAAATGCAAATCATTGCCCTAACATTGTTGCATTTGATGCACTTCACTCAGGCTGCCTGATTTATTACACACTATTATGGCCAAACTTCATACCTGTTAAACAATTTTACCAGAATGTTCACTAATGCTGTTTGGGAGGCGCATATAGAGCTCCTCTTCCAACTCACCATTAAGGAATGTGGTATCAACATCATGAGGGTGGAAGTGAAGGCCTAGATGCACAGCGAGGGCGCAAAGGACACAAATGGAGGTAAGTTTGACCAGAGGGGAAAATACCTTGTCAAAGTCTGAGCTAGGCATCTGGGAGAAATGTTGAGCAACTAAGCATGCCTTGTGCCACTCAATGGTCCCATCAGGAAGGCGCTTAATGTTAAAGACAAGCTTGGAGCTAATAGCACAGTGACCTTTAGGCAAATTGTTAATAAACTCAAAATCTCCCAAATCAATGAGAGACTTGAGCTCTGTGTCTACAGCCTTCAGCCAAGAGGCCAAGTTAGGACCGCGGAATGCTTCCTGCAGAGTGCGGGGCTCTGAGGCTCCCTGAGCATGGACAGTGGCCACAAAGGCCATGGCAACACCTTCTGCAACATCTGGTCTATTGCCTGGTGCAGCTTCTGGAGGATCTGGGGCAATGTCAGGCTCTTCACGGAAGCAGGCAGGTATCTGTACCTGTGGCCTTACCTGTTTTCTACCAGGATGCATGGTGGAGCATAGTTGGTACATACTGGGGATGTTGCTGTTTCATACCTAGTTGGTACCTATCCTGACTCCTATCCGTAAATCACACGTGGGTTCTACCTGGATGGCTGGTGGAGCATACCTGGTACACAACTGGGGTCTTGTTGCTTCATACCTGTTCTGTATCTGTCCTGTCCATAGATCACACCTGCTTCATACCTGTTCCATACCTGTGGCCTCTGTGCATCATACCTGAGTTCTATCTGGATGCATGGTGGAGCATAACTCGTACATATCTGGGATCTTCCTGCTTCCTATGTATTCCATTCCTGTCCTGTCTGTAGGGCACACTTGGGTTCTACCTGGATCCCTGGTGGGGCATACCTGGTATGCAACTGGGGTCTTCCTGCTTCATACCTGTTCTGTACCTGTGGCCTCTGTGGATCATACCTGGTTTCTATCTGGATGCATGGAGGATCATAGCTGGTACATATCAGGGATCTTGCGGCTTCATACCTGTTCTGTAACTGTCCTGTCTTTAGATCACACAAGGCTTTTATCTGGATGCTTGGTGGGGCATAACTTGTATGCAATGGGAGCCTTGCTGCTTCATCCCTGTTCTGTACCTGTAGCATCTGTGGTGTGGATCACACCCGGTTTCTATCTGGATGCACTGCCCTCAGGTTGGCTGGGGGGTCAGCCAGGTTGGCTTAAGGTTACTTGAGTGTAGGGGGCATTTTCCTGATGATGCTCCACCATGCATCCAGAGAGATCCCAGGTATGATCCACAGAGGCCACAGGTATGGAACAGGTATGAGGCAGCAAGACCACAGTTGTGTACCACTGTACCAGGTACCAACATTGTTGCATTTGATGGCTTCAATATCTGATTTATTACACACTATTATGGCCGTAATGGAGCAACAAGTTCCCAGTTATGTACCAGGTATGCTCCTCCATGCATCCAGATAGAACCCAGGTTTGATGCACAGAGGTCACGGGTACGGAACAGGTATGAAGCAGCAAGACCCCGGTTGTGTACCAGGTATGCCCCTGTTGAGTAAGTACAAACGTGTTCCGTGTAAGATAGCCTGTAGTATTTGATTTTCATTTTGGCTATTATCTAACTTACTTGTACTTGTAGCTACTCACGTATGTAAGCTACCTCAGACGTTTACTCCGACTAGTATTCGCGCTGAGGTTAGCCTTTCTTTTATTCTCTTTGTATATTAGTTTACTTACTTATCCTGTACTAGTCCGTACATTTACTTTACAGGTATATGAGACGTTTACTCCGACTAGTATTCGCACTGAGTCCGTACATTTACTTTACAGTGCTATAAGAAATTACTACAACAGGTTATTGGGCCCCGAGTTACCCTCCGTTCTGCTGCGTCTCCAGATAAAACAACCTGTTTACGATGTCCTCCGTATCCCGCCAGGCTAGTCGTGCCGCTTCCCATGACCCTGAGGTCAATATTGAGGAAGAAGAAGAATTTACCCCTATTCATGAAACACCCCAAACTCCTATTTCTACCCGTATTCGTGCTACCGCGACCTCGAAGGCTGCGCCGAGCACACCCTTTTTGAATCCCGTTGAACCTCCTTCAAGCTTACAGCTCTTTACTCAGTGTACCGACCACTTCGCTCAGGTTCCACAACTTGATCCTAAAGGAAAAAATTTTACCCTCTTCAAGCAGCGATGGCATATTGCTATTGCCGCTGCCGGTATTGCCCATCTCTTCGACAAGAAATACAAGCCCCCCTAGTCAACCAACTGATCCGTCAGACCCGAATTACGAGAAAATCAGACTTACATGTACTACACCAGAGTAGAAAAATCAGGCCCGTTCAGTCTTGGTTTCACGTCTTGGTGACCGCTTGATGCGCAAGGTCACTAGGAAATCCACTCGCGTATATGACATTTGGTTGAATTTAGTCGAGGAACTGCAGGTAAAATCAGAGGTCATGATTCCGGATATGAAACAGAAATGGGAGCAAAATACCTTTGACCCAAGGACTATGGAGCTCCCAGACTTCTTGGATTCTGACGTCGAGATGGTAGAAGAGATAGAAAATTGCGGTGGTTCAGTCTCTGATACAGAATATCGTTCCCATGTTTCTGAAAATCCTGCCAAACTCCTATAAAGACTACATCAACACAATCATCCAGGTTTATGACCTGAAGGGCGAAGTGTTGAAGACCGAAATGCTTATTTGTCTTCTCAAGAGTCACTGGAAGTACAAAAATCCCGAAGGAAGAGTCCGTAACAAGTCAGTATCAGCGAAGGACAAAGAAAAAGATGCAAAAGATACCGCACTTACCGCTGAAGCCTCCTCCGCTAATGCTTCTGGGAATACACCAAATCGAGGAGGGCGAGGGGGCGGTCAACGTGGTTGTGGAGGACGTCGAGGTGGTGGTACCGGACAGGGACCTCGTTGCTATAATTGTAACGAATATGGTCATATTAGTCGCAACTGTCCAGCAAAAGGGTCAAAAACTAACTCACCTACAGGCAACAAGAAAAACTCCACTAGCACTAAGGCACCAGAGAAGAAAAAGGACAAATCCGCCAATACTGTTGACGACTTCGCCTACCTCGCAGAGGATGATTCCGACTCAGACTCTGACCTTGATAGCCTATTCGATACTCCACCAGCGAGCGACTCCGAAAGTGATGAAGACCCATTCGAAAGTCTCATCAGCAATGACGATATGCCAGGGCTTGTACCCATTTCTGATTCGGACTCTGAGGAGGAATATCCCGAGTTTGAATTTGTACCAGCTCCCGCACCTTATTCAGAGTCAGACCCTGAAGAAGAAAAAGGAGAGACCGTACTCGAGAAGGCCAATTTTCGTGACCTCTACATCCTCTCCACAGACATTCCCTTTGCCGATCTTGATGCTGCTAAACACGTTAGCGGAGAAAGTGATGAGAAGGTATTCTCTCACATTCTCGACACTGGATGCACCAAGCATATGTCCCCTGATGGGACAATCTTTGATTCGGCACCCAGTGCTTGCCCTGCAAGACGTTTCCGTACAGCTACTAAAGGGGAATTCAGTGCGAATTTACGCGCTGATGCGAACGTTCGAGTAGGAGAGAAGAATGTACCGCTACCAAATGCGTTGTATGTTCCCGAGCTTTCTAACACATTGATATCAATTGGAAGTCTTGATGATGCCGGATACACGATTACCTTTGGGGGTGGTCAAGCTACCATTGTCAATGCTGATGGTGACCTTGTAGGTTGCGTCCCGAAATCCAATGGATTATATCGCATTGTTAGTGATATTACACCTGGGGAAGTCAATGCCGTGGTTGAGAAAGTCACATTGGAGGAAATGCACCGACGTATGGGCATATCTCCTATCCCACTGCGAGAAGGATGGTTGAAAACAGATTTGTTGAGGGAGTCGAACTTGAAAACATCGATGTTGACCAATGCGAGACTTGTATCTTCGCAAAACAATCTAGGAAACCAATTCCAAAGGTACGCCAAGGTGAACGTGCACAAAGTCTTGGAGAACACGTACACTCTGATGTTTGGGGTCCAGCATCGATAGAATCTAAAGGCGGAAAGCGTTACTTTGTTACTTTCACTGATGACAGTACACGCCTAACTCACCTCTTGCTGCTCCGCTTGAAAAGCGACACGTTCCGAGCTTACCAGCAATACGCGGCGCTCATGAAAAAATCTTTTCGGAGTAACTATCCAGATTTTCCATTCAGATGGAGGTGGCGAATATATGAGCAAGGAATTTATAACTCACCTACGTGATAATGGAATAGTCCACCGAGTCACTATACATGACACTCCCGAAGAGAACAGCGTTGCGGAACGCCTAAACCTCATACTACTTCAGCGAGTCTGAGCTATGCTTCATGCTAGCAATCTACCAAAGTCTCTATGGGCCGAATGCGTAACTCACGCTGTTTGGTTGAAGAACCGCACGCCGACTCATGCCCTAGCCGACAAAACTCCCTATGAAGCGGCATATGGAAAGAGGCCAAATGTTGCTAATACACCGGAATGGGGAGCAAAGGTCTTCGTGCTAAAGAAATCCATTTCTAAACTCGACATTAGAAACCAGAGTTGGACGATGGGTTGGCCATAATGACAGTACCAAAGAAATTGAAGTCAGTCAGGGGCACAGAATCTGGTGGCCGGACACGAAAACAGTTGGAATTGAGCGGTCTGTTATTTTTAGGCGCGAAGATAATGAGATTCGAGGTTTCATTGAGGTGGAAGAGAGAGAGAGTGATGTTGGACTTGAGGGGGAGAGAGTTGAAGTTGAAAGGGCCCCAATCAACGTTGACAAGCCCGACAGGTATGAAGCAGCAAGGCACCAGTTGCATACCAGGTTGGATGCCCCACACCTCCAGGTAGGACCCAGGTGTGATTTAAGGAGAGGACAGGTATAGAACAGCAAGATCCCAGATATGTACCAGCTATGCTCCACCAAGCATCCAGATATAACCCAGGTTTGATCCACAGAGGCCACAGGTACAGAACAGGTATAAAGCAGCAAGAGCCCAGTTGTGTACCAGGTGTGCCCCACCAGTCATCCAGGTAGAACCAAAGTGTGATTTACTGACAGAAGTCAGGACAGGTACAGACCAGGTATGAAATCAGCAACATCCCAGATATGTACCAGCTATCCTCGACCAGGCATCCAGGTAGAACCCTTATGAATCCTATGGCATCCAAGGATTTTTGGCTTGTCCCTTGCCTGTCAAGGCTCTTGAGGATTCCCTCAGTATCCTAGGCAAGCCTAGGCTTGCCCAGGTTTATGCAGGTTTGCCCAGGTTCCATGCTATTGGCTGGACAGGCCCCATGTCACAACAAAACATGGTAGATCCAAGTTCCACATCAGATCTGATCAATTGATCAATTGGGCGCTCCTGATGCAAGAAGGGCACTTTGCTGTCAAACAAAGAATAATTTTGCCGCAGTTTTGGCGCAGATCTCAGCCAGTAAAACAAACAGCATCCTAAAATGTTTACTATTAAACAATTACAACTTCTCTGAGCTGTTTTCCAACAACAGTGTGAGTGCTGGGAAGTCGCCATGTTGCCACATCACATACCAGCTTTGGTCATCCATTTGATTGGTCCAAATTAGGTGAGAATTGATCAATGACTGGCAAATCTGCAGCACACAGAGGAGGCCACTTTATGTGCATTCTTCACTTGTACCCTCATATACTCAACTTAATTCAAAAAAATGATTCTAAGCATGTTTCATGTTTTACACCTGTTGGCTGAAAGAGATACAAACATTGCCATCGACAAGGAACTCAAACAATAGGCTAGAATTTACTATCAATTTGGAAATTGATCCATAAGTTGATATGCACTAGTCGCAGTTGGGCGCTTCGCACTCAGGTAGGCGCCATAAAATCCCAAACTGATGACTTTATTTATGTTTCGGTTGCCTGATCACATCAACCCGGGAAAACAGCAGGGCTGGACCAATCCGCAACCCACCAGTCATGTTACACCAAGTGCCAGATATGTACCAAATACACAGTTACACAGATATGCACCCAGTATAAAACACTGAGGGCACAAATAGGAGTAACAGGTATGTATCACTGAGGCTACTTATAAGTACCAGTCATGTTTCAGTACTGTATAATTATGACCGGATGCCGCATAATGCATAATGGGACCCCCAAGCATGGGGCATTTTGCAATCTGTAATGCATAACAGGAGGGTCCAAGCATGGTATCTCTCAAAATGTCACAAATTTTTGCGGCGGGCCTTTGGCCCACCTATTTATTTGTAAGGATGGACACAACTCCTGTGGGAATACCTGGAAACCTGTAACCCACAGGTGCCAACAATCATGTACACACCTATCAAGGGAGTACAAGATGTACATAATTGTGGCTCAGTGTTACATACATGGTGCCTATCTGTATCCTTAGTGACATATATTCAGTACATATCTGGTGCCTTGGTGTAATGGAACAGGTACCTATTTGTACCCTCCGTGTTTTATACTGGGTGCATATCTTGGGTCTTGATGCAGTGTATCTGGTACATATCTGGCGCTTGGTGTAACATGACTGGTATCTATCTGTAGCCTTGGTGGACCATTTCTGATACATATCTGGTGCCTTGGTGAAACATGACCAGTACTTATGAGTAGCCTCAGTGATACATACCTGTTACTCATCTGTACCCAATATTGTCCTGCAAGGCTCTAGATAGGCACCAAGCATAGAACATGGAGGCTGTCAATAGGTACCAGTTCAGATGGTGCAAGATATGCAGGTACTGTATATGATCCACTTGGCTACTTCTAGGTAGTATCAAGGCACCAGATATGTACTGAATATGTTCCACCAAGGCTACAGCTAGGCACCAGGTATGTGACAACAAGGCAACATGCATGTACTGGATATGTTCTACCAAGGCACCAGATAGCCACCAGCCTGAGGGTACTCATAGGTACCAGTTATGTTACACCAAGGCACCAGATATGTACCAGATATGCCCCACCACGGCTCCAGATACACACCAGGTATACAGCACTGCAGCAACAAATAGGTATCAGTCATGTTACACCAAGGCACCAGATATGTACTGGATACACTCCACCAAGGCTACAGATAGGCACCAAATATGTACCAGTCAAATTACACCAAGGCAACATACATGTACTGGATATGTTTAACCAAAGCACTATACACTGCTGTGGCTATACACATGTGTGAGATATGCTCCACCATGGCTACAGATGGCCACCAGATATGCAATATCCAGGCTAACACTAGATACCAGATTATACTCCAGCAATGTGCACAACTTAACATTTCTTCAACATTATTTCTTTGTTTTGTAGAAATTTTACAAAAATTTATTTGGTATCACTTTGCTACACCTTTTGCATACTTCGCACACTATTTCTATATCATTGCCCACAATTGTTTGCAAAAATCATTGTCACATTCATGTACTTTTTAACATAATTCTATCATATAATTGACAACTCATATATCCCCCATGTTGCCACATCATTAGACCCCAACTTGCAACTCAAAAATCAATAACATCCACACTTGTCCTTTGTACATTTTCTATCAGATCATCCAAATCTGCTAAAGTAATGATGAATATATAGATCAGTGCAGATGTCAAAGTTATCATAGTTTCCTCATTATTTATTGTGTTTAAACCCATGTTTTTTTAATAATGCAGTATCCTCATTGTGAACAGATAGTAAATGTGTATGATATCATAGGTATAATAGTTTACAGATGTATTCCCTGTATGTGGTAATGATTACAGTGAAATTATGCTAATCACATACATCATAGCTCCCCCACATTTATACCCAAACTTGCCACATTTACAATGGATTAACAGTGATATTAACCATTCATATGTTCATTATAGTTTCATTGTTCATAAAACAGCTTACATGAGCCTGTGTTGACATAACTTTAACATTTATCTTTAGCATATTTTCAAAATGTAATCACCAGCTCTTGTGATTAATTATGAAGATGCATTTGAATAGTTTGAGTATTAATTGTGCTCATTTGTTCAGCATACATCCTTTGCAATTCTGGCTTGTTATAGGTAAAAACCCAGAAAGCAACTTCCAGTAAGTTAAGTGGAATTATAGGAGATGTTTTGCAAAACTTTTCTGTATGTTTTTCATATATAGCACAAAGAATGTGTGATATATAAGCATTATATATCTTTATATGCTCAGCATACATCCTTCACAATTCTGGCTCATTATTGGTAAAACCCAGAAAGCAACTTTTATAGTAGATGTTTTGCATAACTTTTCTGTATGTTTCTTGTATATAGTACAAGGAATGGATGACATATAAATATTATATATCATCATATTCTCAACATACATTTCTCACAATTCTGGCACCTTATAGGTAAAAAACCAGAAAGCAACTTCCCATAAGTTAGGTGAAGATGTTTTGCATAACTTTTCTGTATCTTTTTGGTATATTGTACTAGGAACAGATGGCATACAAGCATTTTATATTGACTTTAAGCACCATGTTTCCATCATACCTCCAGAATAACTTCTGCCCCTTGTAAATATCTAATGACAAATCTATATATCTTAGCTTTGACATGATTTTACAATGATTTTACCAAAAGCATCAAAAATTATGTGATTCCCACTTGGTGAGATTTGCACATTTGTTCAGCATATATCACGGCAAATCACGTGAACCTGCATCCAGTGATAGCTCACTTCTACCTGAAGAGGGCATCAGTCTGTTAACACCATCCAAAATCTTTAGACTTTGATTCATTGTTTGGCATTGCTACTTGCTACAGGCCAGTGCTCACCACAAGGAGCACCCCACTGCGGTGCAGTGGGCCTCCGCGGCAAGTAGTGCACAAAAAGTCCGGTTCGGTCCGGTTCACAGTAAATTTTTGAGGACTGAGGACCAAACTTCTGGTCCGGTTCAGAGAATTGTCGGACCAAAAGACTGGACCATTGGTCCGCCGGACCTCCGTCCGGTTCAGGTTCTGAATGCGTCCGGACTCTGAACGCAAAATTTATTGTGATTAAAACCCTATTGTGAGCCGCGAAATCCCAGTAAATTCTTTAAACCAAAGCTAGCAGTAGGAATAGAGTGAATCCTTTCATAGCAATGGAGAATCTTACAACTGACCAGATAAATAGGGAAGCTATTCCAGTTCATGCTCCCTACATAGCAACTTATCTGTAAAACTATTACAGAGTGGCATCCTGGCTAACTCTGCCATAGCTTGGACAGAATTGGCACTTTAAGTTTTGAGTCAGGTACTGTTTCAGAGCTCTGATGCTCGTTCAATACCTAACATATGTAGCAATATATCAAGCTTAACTGGTGGTCACAGCTCACAGCCATGGATTCAGTTCTCGTTGCTCCTCAAGAGTGATAGAATCACTTCAGATGGATGGCAACATGGTCAGCTTGATGGCGCGTCCGGACGCGTCCAAACGCGTCCTAAACTTCTGAGATTGGCTGGACGCTGGACGGGACTTTAGGTCTGGTCCGAAAAATTACTGGACCATTAGTGATAGGGCTCTGAGCCCTCGAGCCCTCTGAGCCCCAGCCTGAGCTGACCTTGGCAAGGCTCAAGCAGGGCTCAAGGCCGGGCTGAAGATTTCTCTGAGCCTTCAGCCGAGGCTTGAGCCGGGGCCATCAGCACTGGGATTAATGAGTGAGTTCAAGGATTATCGTGGCCTAGATATCATACAAACCTTCTATATTCCATTAAATCTGGGTCTATTTGACTATTCCCTCTATACATGGGCTCAAACTAGATAATCACAAGTGTATATTGGGTTTTGATGGAACAGATGTCACTTTATGTGACTCCCTATGAGCTTATACTGGCATAATTGTGAGGTGTATGACTCTGATAATATGTTTGTGAGTGAATTACTTACTAATACTCACCGCAATGTACCTGTTTTTCACCAATACACCAACAAAAAGGACAAGGCATTGAGCCGCGGCCTGAGCCTCTGCCCAGCCCTGGCCGGCCTTGGCCCTGGGGAAAGGCCGGGCTCAGGATTTTTGTCAGCCCTGGCCGCGGCTCCTGAGCCCGGCCCCAGTCCGCACATCACTATGGACCATGAACCAGACTTTGAGTCCCGTCTCAAAAAGTTCAGTCCGGACGCGGTTCAGGACTGAACTTTTTATGCACTAGCGGCGAGTGGTAAGAAGGGGTCTGCATTTCCCCAGCAAATGAAACAATGCCCTCTGCATAGTGGGCCTCCAAGGCGAGCTAACAGAGAACATCACAGTGACATTGAGCACCTGGGTTCTTGCCACCGGTTAACCCAGGCGAGCTAGGAGGGATGGAGAAAGAAAATAGTAATAGTTGTCAGCGCTGTAAACAGCACATAACCTATAATCACAAATCTGGACGTGGAGATGAAGGAGAAAGATAACAGGTTTACCAACTCTCATCTAAGGCCATCAGCAAAACGTGGGTGAGCTGGCGCCGTTGTCAGGCACTCTACAGCCGTTTCCAGCGGCTCCCAGCACTGTACAGTGCCGGAAAGCGGCTTCCCGTGCACCCACATTTTGCTGATGAAAGTGTTGGACACATCACTATCCCCAGGCATGCAGACCTACAGTACTGAAAGCACGCAGGCTGTTTCCTTTCAAGATATACAGATCCGTTAGCGATGATGGACCGCAAAATAACTTGCTAGTGGCAGCAGATTTCAAGGTCTCTTCCTTTCTATACTTACTCTTCTATAGAACCCGGCTGTGACACCATTGGTCCTCGCTAGGACAATAAGTTCCCTTATTTCAGGTAAGAGGCATTTTGGATCTTTTTACAGTTACGGCTCTACCTTCTACTGTAAAATTTACGGACATAACCATATCTATAATCTTGCATATTCTTTGCAGTGGCTTCTCTTCCGCCCCACTTCTAAATCAGACACAGCATACTATACCTTTTTCCATGTGAACAGCTTGGTGCCCGCCAATTACATGAGTTGCTAGTGATCACCACAGGGTACCACGGGTCAAAAATTCTAACCCGCACCTGGCCCGCCATGGGTTGTTGAACCATGTCAGCATGGTATGGGATTGCCCACTGGTCTGTGGGCACGGCACTCCCGCTACCTTGTACTGTATTGATAATAACAACTTAGTAGTGCAAAGCAGTACAATTCTCCATGATGTCATGCAATGTTTATGAAATTGCATGACATCATTGAGCAAACCCGCTACTAGTAGTAGGAAATCTGGATAATGTTACAAGAACAATTCAATTCCCTTCCACTTCAGCTGCTAGCCTGGTGTGTTACAACGGGATCAGCCGAGTCATGACATCTGACCCATACTTGTCCTGCCGATTCCCGATTCTGGCTATTAACAGTATTTAGGTTTCGTCGCTTGCCCGCACTTCCCAGATAATGGGAGGTGACGATGTGAGTTTTGCTGAGTCAAACCCAGGAGCGTAGAACACAGATTTTATATATTTTCCGTTGATATAACAATGGATCAGTAATTTATAATTCCTTGCATCTATCTACCAGCCAGAATATAATCAACCTTGTTATTAGGAACTCCGGTGTTTATTAATTATGTAACTGTAAGTGACGCGTAAATTTCGGGCCCGCCTCCGCTTCCCTCCCCTCCCTCGCAAGCTCGGGGGTCCCCCAAGCCGGGAAGTCGTCGGCGGGCACCCTAAAGCCTCATTTACGCAGGATATATATGCGGAGCGCCTGCGGCGCACCCTAACCCTAACCCTAAACCCTAACCAAACCCAAACCCTAACAAGTCTTACCGCACTTCTGGCAATGCCAACGGTTACTCTGTTAGGGTTAGCTAAAGCTAACCCTAACGAGAGTAACCTCGGCATTGCTTAATACTAGCTTTAGCTCACAAATACAAGAGGGAAACTTGAGCACAATGACCACTATAAAGGGACTTAGGATAGAAAATTAAGAGCGCCTCACACTGTAGCCTTGATATTAACAACAGTAATAATATTTTACCCTTTGATAATAGCAAGGGATTATAAATTCTCAACCTGTAGGTATTAACAACTTTGCTGATATATTATCAGTGTTTCTAGTTGAACCCAGGTAGTTCAGAAACCTCTGTGTTTCCATTGTAGCTGTCATGATTGGCGGATAGGCGAGGGAAATATCTGGGATCCTGTTTACTTGGTGACAGTGTTTCCTCTGTTTCTTTTTTTGAAGACTGATGCTCACTACTTTCACTGCTGTCTCCAGGTATGGTCAAGGAAGAGATATTGGTCCTAGCAAGGACCGGTGGGATCTTCCAGTTGGGTCCTACTTGAGAGTAAGTAAGAAAAGATGATTGGGGACTTAACTTGACTCTTCTGCATTCGCTTGTAGTACAGTATTCATGATCCATCTTTGCTAATGGAATAGGATGATTCAAAAGGAGAAGTCCTGTAATTTCTGTACCTACAAGTGATACAGGCACATACTCTCGCACTACCTGACTTGTACATGTAGTACATAATAAATCAATTAAGAAAAATAGTCTAAGAGAAATTGAAATGCCACCTTCAAGTACATTAGTCTAAGGCTTTTGTAGAACAGTGCAGGCAACATACAAGACTAAATTGAGACTAAATTCTAAATCTCTCACCTACAACCATTAGCAAGGCAACCGTCGAACCATGAAACTCGTTGGAAGCGGGAAGGAATAGTGATGAAGTAAAATGGAAATCAAAAAAATCAAATTAAGGAACAATTTATATCAAAGATAAACCGAGCCCATAAAACGGTTACAGCCGTCCCGTGGCTAAACTGAAGAGTGGGATTGATAGAGGACATGCTGAGGGTCCTGCAGAAATCTATTTTGAGTGGATAAGGTGCGTCAATAGGTGACTGAGGAATGGCCAGCAAAGTCAACGTGAATTTGTAATAATAGCCATCAGTGATTTTGATGTGCCAAATCACTGATAGCCAGTTCTGGCTTGCTGAAAGTGTCGTGTCTTTGTGTCAAGGAAGCAGCTAAATTGTATCTGAGGATTGAATAAATTACCTTTGCTCAACCCTGACATTAGTCAAAATGATTTTCCTAATTCTTGGCACTCTAAGTGATTGTTTGCTCAAGGGCAATCCAAATGATTGTCCTCAATAGGAGACAATCTCACTGATTGTCTTGGGTTGGGCACTCTAAATGATTGTTTGCTCAAGGCAATCATTTTGATTGTCCTTAATAGTATGCAATCCAAATGATTGTCTTAAATTGAGCACTCCAAATGATTGCTTACTTAAAACAGTCATTTAGAATGCCCACAACTTAGGACAATCATTTGGATTGTCCTAAGTTGTGGGGTGGGTGACAAAGGTACTTGTCGGACTTTAAATTTTCGTACTTGTCCTTACAAAAGGTACTTTAAAGGTACTTAAGGTACTTAAGTTACTTTGTCACATACAAGTACGACAAAGTAACTTAGTGTACTTTGATGGTACTTGGCTACTTAGGTACTTATATTGATGATTGTGATGTATTTCCTATAATTTTGCAATTCTTAAGCTTGAGCAAGCCTGGCCTAATCGTAGTAACCTTCAAGCACCCTAATTGATTATGTAGAGCATCGAGGGTAACAAAATAACATGTCAGCATTACATGTCAAGAAGTTCCCAAGTAGCGGAGTTTGAATTTATTGATGCGGCCAAGTACCCGCCAAGTACTGGTCAAGTACACTTATGGGGCCATTGCAAATGTGCACAGCCCAGATAGCAAATCTATGGACCGCAAAAATGTTGAAAAAAAGTCAGAGCATGATGCTCGCTTCCCAGATCAGGTGCTCAGAACAACAGTGCTCCCAGCACACTGCTCCACCCAGTTTCCCGTTCCGTCCTTACCACTATCACACATACTTTGTACCCTCAAGTAGCTCATTAGTGCTATGTAACTTACTTTCTCCAAGCTGTATGTACATAATTAGACGCAAAAATGACAATGTACACTCAGAATGCGATAGAATCAAGTCATATCTTATTATTGATGCAGACATCATGCTGATATCCATTATCTTCAAGTTGGCTCTTGGCGTCTACTTCTGCGCACAATCAACTAGCCAGTTGGGGCACAGCCAATTTTGATCTTGACCATTGACATCCACCTCCGCCACTACGCAGCTAGCAATACTACCGTTCCTAGTAGCCGTTTTTGCGACTTCCAACTTGCTGAATTGGCTGAAGAGCCTCTTCTCAAGGAAAAGGCACCCAATGATAGTTGAACAGATGTTGGCTGAGCTCAACTCAACCCCAACGGTGCCGACTTTCTGGCTGCAGGTGGTACCGCCCCGTTTCCACCTCCCAGGTCTTTGTTTGCACCACAAGCCCTTCTTAGAATCCCAAATCAATGCTTTTATCCCGGCTATGGCGTTTACTTACTTTGTTGCTTCTAACATGGCATACTGGCCATACCATTTTGGTGAGGGAATTCATGGTCCTAGATAACAAATAAAGGAAGAAGAGGTAGAGGTCAAGGCAGAGGCAGAGTTTTTTTTTTTCTATATCTACCTTCAGAATTGTATATCAAAACCAAATTCTACTTATATTGAAATGAGCTCATATGTATGGTGTTCAGTGTGAGACTTCAATTGAGTCTGTACTCGGATTGAAGAATCGAGTTCGACGGGGGATCTGCCTGAGATATAGCCAGTCCCTATGCATCTCTGAGAGGTATCTCCAAGGTACCGAAGTAGTGGTGACTGTTGGGAAGAAAGAGATCTCTATGCTGTCTCAGTATGAGTATGTAGTTATATACTGCAGAGATACTTAGATAATATGACGAGTTTCGTGCATAGACATGCATGAAGCTCGACATCAGTGGTGGTGAGCTTATATAAACACAGTCCGAGGTGTGCAAAAGGAGAGGTATAACATGCTATTAGTACATCCAGTACTCAAGTACTCTGCCGAAGTATGGCATCAAGTACCTGTCAAGTACCTGTCAAGTATGTGAAAATAAAGTAACTTGATTATATTGATAAAAGTACGATAAAAGTACGAAACCCAGTACCTTTGCTAACACTCAAGTTGTGGGCATTCTAAATGATTGTTTGCTCAAGACAATCAAAATAAGTGTTTGGCAAAAAAACATCTAAATGATTGTTTTTTCAAAAAATGATTGTCTCAGACAATCAAATTCATTGTTTTTCCTTCCCGTAGTGAAATGTAGTACAAGGTTACGCTAAATAGCACAAGGGTTACGCCAAATATAATAAAGGTCACGCTAAATAGCACAAAGGTTACGCCAGATATAAGAAAGGTCACCCAAATTGTAGTAAAAAGTTACGCTACATATTTCAGAGGTCACGCCAGGGTTACATAGTCTATGAGCTTGTGGCCCGTATTTTCTGCAGCAATAATCATTTTATCTCACATCTTGTTGTGCCTACAACTTCGCGTTCTTCGGCTGTTTTTTCCCATGATGGCTTGCGGTACAATGGATATAGTCAATTGTTAACCGGAAAAGTAGTTGAATTGATGAGTGGTGCCTATCCAAAGTGCCGATCACGATTCCGCCCTCATTCTGTCATTTACAAACTCAAAGGAGGATTGCAAGCTCAGAAGCGCTTTCAAACCCTCCAAAATGACGCCGCCAAATCACTACTAGGCTTGGATTTATCCTTGGATGCTGCAGGAGCTCTTGATTCCTCAAATGTCCTTGACAGTACTCGCTGGACAAAGGAAAATGCCAAGAGTAATGGATTGGTCCGTGAATATGTTCTTGCTAAGAACTGGGGGATTGAATCCACAAGGATTGGAAAAAGTTTGTCTGCAGTTTTAGAGTCAGTCGATGACCAGGAGTCTTTAGGGGATGATGTGGCAAGTGATGAGTTGCATAAACCTAAACAATCCCCAACAGTGGAGGAAATGTTATTGGGCACCATCGTAGACATAAGTATGTGCTCAGATGGTGATTCAGTAGCTCCAATCAGCCCAATCAGTTCATCCCCCCACCATCAACTCCGCAGCATGTGTTTTGCAGATGTGGTGTTGAGTCTGATGGGTATCGTGAGCCCATGCTGCAGGATATAGTTCAATGTGACCAGTGCAAACGCTACACTTATACTGGATGTCTAACTATGCGACTGAAGAGCTCATTCCCACGAAAGTTCTATTGCCATGTGTGCAGTGATCATGAGCAAGATTTCAATACATACAAGAACCTATTTCCCCAAATTACCAAGCCACAAGAGCTGGAAATGGTTGAGAAGCGCCCATTGTGAGTACTGTCCTATCTTTCAGATTTGGAATCAGCTACTGACTATTTATGACAAGTGCGGGGAAAGGGGTTCTGGTTAAACATAGCAATAACTTTTATTACCCTGGCCGCATGATATACTGGGACAAACATGCAAAGCATGGAAGTGTACAGATGTGGCGGGGAATTCAGAATGATCTTGCTGGAACAATAATTGAGAAAATTCCAGTCAAAAATATTGTGGATGGGTTGTCGATGGATCAAAAGGGTCGGCGAAAAATTCAAGTAAGTTCTTATATATTACTGTTTTTCCTTCCTTTTATGAATGTACTTTGCCTATTCATAGCTTGGATATTACACACGGCCACTCCTGGAACATGTGAGAAAGCTTGAGGAAGAAGATGGTTCTTTGTTGAATTTTGGAGACATCCATTGTCCTGCTGAAATCCAGAATGTACTCATGCCTCACAGGAAAGTACTTCTTGAGCTGGCTATAGATCCCACCAGATTGGGGTGAAACAAATACCTGCACTTTCTTTGCAGAGTGGCAGACATCTGATGGCCAATCCACTGGTTTACACAGGAGGATTATTGGATACCGAGCTTGCAGCCATCAATGCATGGGTTCACACCCGATTCCCAAAGTCGGTGGAGATGGATCACCTCACAATGCTTCATAATAGCATTACCCATGCTCGCACCCTCCTTGTTGCTCACAAATTTCATAGTGAGCTGGCCGAAGTGGCCGCTGATGCTGATAATCTGCATCTGAAGGCCTGGGAGAGATTGACTGAGTGGACTGGGCTCACTGCAGATGGAAAGGCCAAGAAAGTCAGGGGAGCAGATGTAAATTTCGAGGCCATTGCACTCTTGGCCAAGGTGATGTTTGATGAGTCGGTCAATGCAGGCATGGCAGGTAACCATCAATGGGGACTTGGTGTTGGCCCGCATGAGTTGGCTTGGAGTCCAAATATGAGTGGACCGAGTGTGACCAATGCTCCACTTAGGGATGGGGATGATGAAATTGAACTTGCAGTATGATGTTTCGTTCTTTTTCTTCAATACATTTCTAACCAAATGAATTTATGTAGAAAGGGGCCAATTATGATTATGCGGCAGAGCTCCAAGAGGAGGAACGCCGTAAAGCAAAGAACCCGCCGGCGCCTCTCTTGAAGCAGGCAAGGCCACAGCCAAAACTCCGGAAAAGAGTATTTGATGAAGATTTTGCCGAGGAATTGAGTACGTTCCAAAAAAGGTAAAAATACTGCCTACAGCACCCAGGTCAAAGAAGGGCTCTGGGTCAAGAAAGTAAAGATGATATTGTATGTATGTATTTGAAACTTGTAGCTACAGAGCTACCAATTGTCTGTAGGTAGGCAATTGGCTTCTACATCTACCTACGGACTTTAATATTATAATACTCATGTAACTCCACTATTTATATCAAGCTGTAAAGTACTTAGGAATGTTTTAAGCAAGATTTGTACTGGTTCAAGTTTTCAAACCCACAATGATATGGAGAAGGCATATACTCCACCTGTTGAAAACCACTGTATAGAACCGAGTGTGCACTCACGCATCACCTTGGCTTGTGAACAATGTGACAGCCAAGGTGAAGAATAACAGTAGTGCAAGACTTGAGTAAGACTTGAGCACAACGTGAGAAGACTTGACTTAGACTTGACTTAGACTTGACTTAGACTTGACCAAGACTTGAGTAGACTTGAGTTGAGTGAATTAGACTTGACCAGATTTGTATGAAGTTTCTCAATATATGTCCTTAGTTCAACATTAAAGTAGTATAGGTAAGATATTTTCATGGTGGTGTGTTGACTTAGACTTGTTTTTGATTGCCATCACTGTCCAACACCAATAATGTCAATTCGTTGTAAGAACAACATCATTATAGGAGCTCTAGTGTATGTTAATGTATGGTAGTATCATATTCAAGTCTTACTGAGCCGTATCTCAGCTATATATACCGTGCGAACTGCAATCAAACTCACATCAGTCACTTAGATGATCGATGTAAATGACAGCATTTACATTGAACAATACATTAGACTTGAGACTTGGGCTAGACTTGGAATTCTATGTGCCGGAGGGGATACCATCAAGAAGACAACAATTCACTGTTTGGTCAATGATCATGCATATTTGGAAACTTCGATGCCATGAACGTTGCCGATGGATACTTTACACGATGCAGCCTGGCAATACAAATCCTCCTGAGCCATGAAGCCTAATGAATGCCTTGAACATGCGGCAGAATTGGGTAGCATCTGCGATCTGAAAAGCAAAAATGGTATGTATCAATGTATGGCTTGTTTTTGGCTCAATTCTACTGCAGTTTGGTAATATTGGTAACCAGAAAGAAGGTCTTCTTAAATAACAGAGAGATGCTACTGTACTGTAGTAAGTACGGGGAAAGCTACATGGGCTTGGGCTACACTGTGTGATTGAAATGATACAGTAGTAAGTATGTAGCAATACACCCATGCGATAGAATCAGTCCCAGGCTGAAGTTAGCTGGTTTTGATGAACAAAATCATACACTGTCTCCCAGTTCCGGCAAATATGGGTCTGCCCTATCCCGTCTGTCCCTCGCAGAGTCCCATTGGCCTCAATATTCAATGGGTCGAGCGTGGTATCTGATGCGCATAGCACCGCCTAACAGTCATTTCAGTAATTTCAATACAGTTATCGGATTAGAGAGAAAAAATTATTTGCCTGTCTAAGGAAGTTTAAACAGTGCTGAGTATGTTCAGATACATCATTCAGGAGGATAGAGCTACGAAGGATCTGGAGACAATGCATCTGATGAAACATGCTGATACCAAATGCACGCCCTGCAATGATATTGAGCACTACCACGTCTTTGTAACAGATAAGGCGCACCTTTGGAGCCCAGTCTAACAAACCCGTTTCCCTTCGGAAATGCATCCATTGCGCGCCACTCCGCCCAGGACTCGAATCCTGTGAGGGAGAACTGCGCCGAATTCTCAAATGTTAGTGCAACAGGGGGAACATGAAGAGGTAGCAAGGTGGGGTAGTCGTTTCCTTCGTAGCCTGCTGTAATGAAAAACTTGGATTTCCTAGTGAGAAAAGAACATACTGTAATCACCCGCATTCTCTGAGGTTTCCCGAAGAAGCTTGAGAGTGACCCAAAGGTTCATGCTAAAGCTTGCAAACAGAGAGAAAATCAAAAAAATGACAACAGACTTTGGGAGGGCCCAAAATTTTTGAGTCATGATAGTTTCAAATGGATCAGAGACCGATAACGACTAAAAAACAGGTAGGGTATAGGGCTTAACTATAAGATTTCACACGTTGTTTGAGTTGACCAAACCTTCCAAAATCTGCTCAGTTCTAGTCGTGTGTCACGCAGAACATATTATACACACACGGGAAGGGAAGTAAAGGAAAGAAGCCGGCAGGCAAGGGCTCTCTGTTTAAGGTTTAAGGAAACAGTCCAAAGTAAACATGTGAGTTTTGTTTAGAACACAAGTTTCCCCGGGAGAAGCCTATATTAAAAAAGTGACAACATCGATCCGGACAGGCTCAATGATTGAATAATTTACCAATCGGTTGGTAATGTTGATTTCATATCCTTCTCCAAACACGAAGGTCAGAGAAATAGGTTCTTCCCCTTTTCTCAATACAACCACATAAGCTCCCAACAGGTCATTATCCACAACTGGCGACTGTCTCTGTCTCATTTGCTACCCCATCTCCCTCAGTACCTGAATTGGTATCCAAACAAGTCCGAGAATGCGTCGCTCTAGAAACTCATCTGTCGAGGACTATATTCCACTCATACCAGAAGACCCAGGGGACGGCTGGCAGTCATTGCATATCGTACCCGTGCCGACACATCGCAGGATCATATTCATAATTTCAGCTGTCCTGTCGATCCTGACCGTCTCAGTTTCATTCTGCCTTGTCGGGACTTCTTTCAAGAGGAACATGTTTCCCAGAACGCTTGACGGCCTCGCAATTCTCTCACCGTATCCCAACAGAGATGAAGCAAACATATTGAAGGCCTCAAGGAATGGTCTGTGTGCCTTCATTTTCTTGTACCAACTCACATATGTTTGTTTCAAGCTCCAAAGATGTGGTTTCCTAATTGGATTGTCAATGTCAACTCAAACGAACCTAACAGAGTGAAAACTCCAGGAAGTCATGTTGTAATCGGTAGTACCGTACGCCACTCCCCTCTCATACACCATTCCAGCTCATTTTGAGGTCCGGGAGTATAGGATTCTACTTTTTTCCACTGGGTGACCAATCTTTCTCCTACGGCATCCTGTTACATCGAGGCCGTAGTGAGTAATACCTCTGCCCTTGCGGCTGGTGGGAAATCTTCGTACGCTTCTACTGGTAACATATCTGCGCTCGAAGTATGGAACGTCACTGCGCTCCCAGAGTCCGGAATTACATGGAGTACCCGTCCGCAGCGGCTGAATCTTTTGGGAACAATAAATTTCACAGAAGATATACTTAGATCTTACGATACAGGGTGGCAACTAAGAAATCCAACACCGAGGTTTGGATGTGAGGGCAAGAGAGAGACAGTTGTTGAAGTTGCTTGTCCTGTGGATGCGGTGGAGGATACTGGATGCTGGTTAGAGTTTGAGCAAGTGTTTTTCAACTCCCCCTTTGTGTGAGTTGTGCCATTTTTCGAAATTGAGTGCCTTAAGTTAAATATTTTGTGCAGCGTTTGACTTGCAAGAACTTCGTTAAATACGACGAAGCACAGAAGGAGCTATATTTCTCCCTGTTTATTGCCTGTTCCATATGTATCTCAATCGTCTCCGGTGCTGCTATACTAAAATACACTTTGGTTTATGAAATAACAATGGACATCTACTAATCCTTCCGGGGGCCGCCATTGCTTCTGTTTAGGGCCCGTGATTGCTTGCACTTGATTTTCATATCTGAGATTCGTTCTTACAGCTAGCAAGGGGGCATGGAGATAGTTAGAGTTTAAAACAATCCAACTGAACGACTGCCAAATCACACCAGAAAGCACTGAAAAGTTGCAAAAAGGTGCTGGGTGGGTTTGTGTACTGATAAGATCAGCGGTGGGTTCCAGTTTGCCCGGAATGGTCATTAAAAATTTCAGTACACATTTCTACCGGACAGTGTTTTGGAACTTTACTGGCTGTATTACTGCTGGTTGCAACGTGTCCTTTTACTTGGAAAGAAGGATTGATCACACAGCTGCCTGTCACGGTCCAAGAGTTGGACACCGGTTTCCTCAGAATGCTACAAGATCAGCTTTGAGGGTTCTTTTATCCCCATTTCTGCTTTGGTTGCCCTAACCCGGCCCCTAACAGCACCAGCCCCAGGGCTTACCAATTGATCAACATCTCTTCCATCTCTTACTACTTTATATGACCATTGATGACTCGGATGTCAGTAAACCAAAACAGATCTAGGTACTGTCTGGTGTGAGTAGAGAAGTGGACAACAGAGAAGAGGAAGACAGATTCTCTGAACAATGGGAGTGGCCCGGCGGAAGTCGCATCTGATGACCCATAGTAAAGCTTGAGAAATTTCTTGGTGGCCAGATCACAGAACCATTTGATTAACTTGTGACATCATGTACAACGAGGGAGGTGAAGCGGGGCTACGGATGGAACTTATTGCAGCAGAGTATTCTGTTGTACTGCCGGTCTGAAGGATTGGACACTGAATCACACTCGTAATAGGGAATATTCTGCTATCTATAGCTAAGTTTCATCTTCGGCCCTATTAAGCTTGGCTTGGTCCACTTAGCGCCGCTATCTGATATCGTTATCGACGACTATCTCTAGTTTTTTCTAGTTTTTTGATCCACCATATACCTTGGCAGAAGATTCACTGGTGAGTAGTTGCTAGTGGGAGCAAAGTAGGAGCGAGTATTTTCACTAAACTTTGAACTTCTGGAATCAGGTACAGTCAGGACTCAGGGAATAAGTGGATGAGCTTCTATATTGCAATTTGTTCCGCCCCCAGGCTCCGGCCACATCTACACAGCATAGCTGTGAGTTAGGCTTCATGTCTTGGTTATTTTTGCTATCTGATTTTGTCAGCAGGGATATGGTAGCCGTCAACACGATGCAGCCTGTTGGTGGGCATCCATCAGCGGCTTCTCTTTCACACTTGACTTCTTTGGCCCCCCTCGTTGATCGGCGTCTTGTCAATTCAGTAGCAGGGGATCTGAGCACTGCAGTCCTCAGGAGTTTATGGCCTTTGGCTGGGACACTGGGCCTCAAATTGCAGCCGGTGCAATAACGCATCGCAGAGTTGCGCTGGAATTTCCAGTAGCCATGCATGCATCACAATATCTAGTATCCAGGTCCAGTCACGAGTAGCCTAGTAGAGCTACTTATAGCCACTTCGGGGGACATCCGCCTTTCGTTTACTCACTGAGAAGTAATACAGGGCAGTAGAAGGTGACGGAAATAAGACAAGTAGCGGGAAGCAGACAGTTCCCTATTGTGGGATGATTGGATAGCCTTCACACGTTCTCTGACTTCTAGGCCCATTAGGGAAAACTCCTCGTGGTGCGAAGTAGTGGCCGTAGGTACTGTACGATTACGACCGTAAGTTCAACCCTCTGGAGCATTACGGGCTAGGTTTAGGTCACACGCAGTTTAAGGCCCAATTTTTTGCGTTACTCCTTGGTTCAGGCTCCGTAGGCGCCGCTAAAATTGCATATCAAAGCACAAAAATACAGTTTTAATACCTTATGACGAGAATTTTTACAGTTCAGGCAGCTGCGCTATCATTACAGATCTGGAATTGTCTGAGTTCAGAGTGCTTGCGTAACGCGTTACTGAACTTACGATCGTGATTGTACAGTAATTTGCTAAATTAACTCTTACCCAAATGTCCTGCGAGACTATAGCCAATATCAGACAAGGAACACATGCCAGCATAGAAAAACTTGAGAGTGTATATAAAAGGGCAAGCCCCAAGAATGAACTGCCAAACTTCCAGAGTCAAGCCACCTCCTTGATACCACTTCTAAAAACTACTCCCTTCGCCATGCGTTCCAACGTCGTCATGACTATCCTTCCTCTTGTTCTTGTTGCTGTTCAAGCAGCTCCTCTTGTAAACCGTGAGTTTGGCCATCTCCCAATATTTGTTACTTGCTATCCATCACTTTGCTGATCTCATGCCCGTATTCCAGGCATCAATGATGGTAATAAAACTACTGTACTGAGCTCAATAACCGTCCTGCGCAAGCTTACCAACATGGAAATGTAAGGGCACAAACAAGAATGGCTACGAAGTCACCGTACCTGATATCACCGTACGCAAGACTGTATGCCTACTATTCAGATCATTCTCTGCTAGAAACTTACACATCGTCAAAATGCTAGGGCACAGACAAGGAATTCTACGAGTTCATCCCTGATGTTACTGCACGCAAGACTGTATGTCTCACTACTCATTCTCTGCTAGCTTACAAACTTACACATCGTCAAAATGCTAGGGCACAGACAAGGAATTCTACGAGTTCATCCCTGATGTCACAGCACGCAAGGCTGTATGTCTACTACTCATTCTCTAGATCTCTGCCGGCTTACAAACTTACACATCGTCGAAATGCTAGGGCACAGACAAGGAGTTCTACGAGTTCATCCCTGATGTCACAGCACGCAAGACTGTATGTCTACTACTCATTCTCTAGATCTCTGCCAGCTTACAAACTTACACATCGTCAAAATGCTAGGGCACAGACAAGGAGTTCTACGAGTTCATCCCTGATGTCACAGCACGCAAGACTGTATGTCTACTACTCGTTCTCTAGATCTCTCTAGATCTCTGCTGGCTTACAAACTTACAAACTGTCAAAATTCTAGGGCACAGACAAGGACTTCTACGAGCTCACCGTCCCTGATGTCACTGCACGCAAGATTGTACGTCTCACTACTCATTTTCTACAGACTTAGTAACCCTCAAAACCCAAGGGCACTAACAAGAATGGCTACGAAGTCACCGTGCCTGCAATCTGATATCACTGTAAGTTTTTCTCAAGGTTTTTTTTTCTGGGCATTCTTGACCAACTTACAGCTAAATTTGCAATATTTTGAAACAACAAGCATGAAGGTACTAGGAATAATGATGATGTGGTCAAATAACAATTAGGTTATGTAGTAACATGTGACTAGTGCATAAGCAGCAGAACAAATGAGCAATAAACTCTCACAGCAAGGATTTTGGCAAGGATGGGAGACAACAAAGAGTCAAGGAGAGCATGATATGAACATAGTGCTGTTTGTTTAATACTCTTTATTCCTGAAGTGAATAGTTTTCTACCCAATGTGAGTCGTGACCATTGTTTATACCACTCCTCAATTGCTCCTCAAACCATTATCATGGAGTGTGAGCAAATGTCCTTATTTGATTACATTTTCAACCTTCCTTCAGTATAAATCAATATTCAGGGCTTCTTATTCTTTACCGCTTGGACACTGACTGGACAGTGGGCACTTATGCTGAACTTGTACATTGAATGTTTAATTTTAAGACCACCAGCAATATTCCGCCAATAGATTCAAATATAGCAATTCCTTGCCTTCCTGGTGTCCACATCAAGGGGTCTTCAAAAATTTAAGTGCTGACATGACCTTAGGGGATGGGGGTCTAAAGTTGACTTATGGCCAAAAGCTCCAACCCATGTTAACTTCTAATGATGATTAAATGATGCAAAACTTTTAACTCATATTTGGGGCTAACCTGTCCAAAATGCGGTCACAAAGGCAAAATACTAAGTTTCCCTCTCAGCTGGGCTCAGGAACTGGGTAGACCCAAAAATAAGTTTCATTCATATCTCCACCAGTTTTCCCTCAATTTTGACAATATAGGGCGCGTTCAGAATTGCCCATAGGCCATCTCTATACTCTATAAGTTTCAGGCCTCCTCCTCGGGCCTCAGGCTTCTTGAATTCCGAAATAAAGCACTCATAGTACTCACTTGGATTCACGAATTTATTATTTCACAGTCTTTGCCTCCCTAATCAAGTGTGTAAAAAGGGCCCAGCAATACAGAAGTACCTCGCAAGGGTCATTCGAGCCTATGATTACCGCAGACAGGAATTTAGCACCACCCCTTTCATCCTTGAAGATCTTTTTGCTCAATCTCTGAAACGTCTCGGATGATTCTAGGTCTTTCTCCAAATGATAGATGATAGGCTGTTTGGGCTTTGGCGATGAAAGAGAGAACTTGCAAGGACATGATGGCTACGAAGGATAATTTTACCGCCGCCTTGCGGCACGTTGGCCACCGTGACGCTCAAGCCCAACAGTATCAACTGAGCCGAATCCTAAGCGAATGGATGGAATTATGCGTCCAAGAAAGCACTCATGCGACATCTGCGAGGAAGGCGAGCCGTGGAACGAGACGTTCAAGGCTAAAATCGCAATGTAACATTGATAATGAGCTAAAGCGCATTGCATTGATTAGCGGTTCGGTGGGGCTCGGATATGAAAGGTTGGACAGAGCGGTCACGTCCGAAGCATACTTGGTGTCCAACCAAGCAAAAAAAAAAAGCAGTCAACGGTACAAGGTATACTTATGTGTAAGCTATATGTCCAGACAGTATCCAGTGTGAAGCCCGCATAAAAGGAGTCGGTGCAACTGAGAAGCTGACGAGAGGTACTAGCATTAGCCATCGATGGATTTTTAGGTGTCAAAATGCGCAACAGTATAGGTCGGAAGGGTAATAAGAGACGGCCTGGATCAGCTGGGGATAGATAGATAGATAGGTAGATGTGTACACGGCTCCGCCACTGAGCGGGGTCCCGTTTGGGACAGCTGGCTCCACACGGCCACACCGCAGCAAGCTCCTTATCATTGCATCAGCTTCCTGTCGTTGTTAACCATGCAACCCAACAGCCTGCCCATCCATTCCATTACAATTCATCTCATTCCATCAAAATGATCAGCTACTATCAAAATCCTGTCCATAATGGGTGGAGCAAGTGAAGTACTGTATATCGTGTGGATGAATAACAACGAGAGTAGGACCAGTCATATGAGAGGTAGAGCGAGGATTCAAGATACAGGTCGAATGGACAAGCTTTGATTCCTGCGAATCAAGCACTGCTAGTAGCTCTCCAGAGGCTCCCAGCGCCGTTCATACTCAAGTCAACATCGATGTGAGAACTATCAGCCGTGTGTTAAAGCGTCTCCGAAAGTCCAAACGCTACCCAGGTGTTTATGGCGCTCGATCCGGTCTGCAACTCGACCAAAAACCAGAAGACAACACCAATAGTCCTGTCAGCCGTCGATGGATTTCCGGGTTGCAAAGTGCGCAGAGGGGCATTGGCCGGAAGGGTAATAAGAGAATATGGTTCGAGTACAACAGATTGTCAGATCGCTACCACGCAACCTGACAGTGCACGAGGCTCATTCCACCATTGCGATTCATCTCACCACACCGAAACGATGAGCTACCGCCAAAAGCTATCGTAACACTGTCCACGACGTGTACAGCTAGTGAATGAGATGAATAAGGACCAAGCCAAAACAAATCAGTCGTACGGCAGGTGGAACGAGGAAGTGTGAAAGGACAGGCCCCAGGGAATTTTCGATTCCTGCGAATTAGGCGTTGCCAGAGTATCTCCCAGCGCCGTCTAACAATGACAGAGCAATAAATCGAGTCTGAACGCTGCCCGGGTTTTTTCGCGCGTGAGGTAAGAATGCCGGAACTCCTCCAAATTCATCAATATATCTGCGCGTTTAGTGAGTAACACTTTCTGTGCAATATCGTCAAAAACGCACCTCTGTTATCACCACCACCAGCAACAAGGGTCCGTCCTGTTCCGTCCATTTCCTCTGAGGCATAGAGATTGACTTCAAGCGACAGTACCGATTCGCATGGGAAGGGATATGGAAGCAGAGTCTGGGGTTGTAGTGAAGCGGTTGGAAAATGGATCGGGAGAAAAGGCGGTTGGACTTTGTAGTGGGAGCCGATGACATGCGAAAGAAGACATAAGACTGGAAAGATACGAAGAGGGAAACCTACCTTGTCAATTACATCCTGCACTCAGAGTTCTAATTTCGCTTCTATCCATTGGCCCATGTTCTATAGATTGGCAGCACACCGAGAAAGAATCAGTGGAGGTTTAGTCTTCCTGAGATCGGATAATTTGTGGTGTCACTGCAGAGGATATAGGGGGCGCGTCAATGGGGTGAGTCAAAAGGAGGTTTGGATCGGTGAAACAGGGCACAGACTCATTAGATGTGTAGATATGGATACGGGGCCTGTACGGTACAGGTATGGTAGATATATGATACAAGATCGTCATAGAAAAGTTTATTCGAGTTATTTAGTTGGATAAGTGTAGGAAGTAGGTAACCTGGTATCCCCGCAACCCCCTTTTTAAGGAACACCGATACCAGGCTCTAACGTCTGGTCTGATCGAGAGTCTGAGACCAAAACCTGTTCATTACTTCCAATTTCTCGGAGCCAGGTAACAAGTTCTTGCCTTCAGGTCAGTCTGAATCTCGGGACTTTACACTCTTCTCTGGTGGGTCATGAGGTCAAGTATGCATCTTCCAAGGTACTTACTATGCAGTGTAAAGGCACGATACAATGGAACTGAATATTGCTGAAACATGGCTTGCCAGTGACTGTTTCCGTCAGTCAAATTATTGATCAACCAGCATTAAATTGTATGATACTCGTTTGTTCTTGAAGAACAAAGACGAACTCAAGTTGAGCACCTGGAAACAATCAGTTGTTTGGTCTCCGCAAGACATTGAGGGGGAGGGCTGTCCGTTCCTCCTATCATCTCTCCTCTGTTCAGCCTACTCCTCTCTGTTCAGTTTACTCCTCTTTGTTCAGTCCACTCCTCTTTGTTCAGTCTACTCCTCTTTGTTCAGCCTACTCCTCTTTGTTCAGTCTACCCCTCCTTTCAATCTGCATGCCCACCCCCGCCGATGAAGGAATGCTATATTAGATATGAAGCCCAAGGTCAACCAGGTACCTTGATGCTCTTATGCTTAGTGTGTCAGACAAGCTGGTCTTGCTTGGGCCTTGCACAGGGGCAAGGGCGATAATAATAGGGGCCAAACAAAGTCCACATGTCCGTTTCATTCATGAGTCTTACTATGGTATAGAAAAGTTAAAGTTGATGATCATGGCACATTGGCACCGCTTGTGATAGGAGAAACTCTTTGAAAGGCTGTCTTCAGTATTGTGTCGGCGATTCGGAGATCAAACAACACTGACTTGAAATGAGAATTAGACTGCAGTTGATCGCTTCTGCTAAGTTACACTATTGCAGACAGAGTCGCGTAGTGCTCAACCTTATCTATCCCCCACTCAGCTAACGTGTAAGGTAGAGATGAACAGTCAGGTTTTCGTAGTACTAATCAGTAAAGGAGGCTTATCACTTCGTATGTATCAAGCCTGAGAGATAATGATGTTACAGTGTGATAATACGATAGATTTTTGCGGCTGTGTTTCACAGTGCTGTATAGCCTACTCCATCATAACCTGTTCCCATGGAATGATCATGAACAAACACAGTGTTGTTGACTACAGTCCGGTGTATTGATGAGCAGCTAGAAATATCACGTCTTTTGGATCAATCATACCTCCTATAGGGCCTTTACACCGGAATAAAAGCAGCTTGTGGATGGAAATATTCTAGCAGTTCTGCTGGTCAGTCCCCTACTCAAGTACAGCTTTCTGGAAAATCTGTATCCATTTCTATCGCCTGTAAAATCCATATCAAAAACGCACTCTGCTCTTCTTCTTCTCGCGCTTATAGTTAGCTCCATACTTTCTGTATGTTCTCCCAGGCCAATGCCAAACGAAGCAGCCGGATCTTCAGGCCAACCGCAGGGTCCATCAGCGCCGCATCCACCAGCGCTCCCTCGATCTGTAAATCTTTGCTGACTTGGTAATCACAATATACCTAATTACCACATGTTGCCAGAACAATAGATATGCTGTGACCTTCCTTGATGTCGATGGTCAAGGCAGGAGCCCTACTCGAGAACCTCCAGATACACAAAAATCCAGTATCAGTAAGATGATCAACATAGCCTTGAAGACGCCAGGAAATAAGGTGTACTACGAAGGTGTATATGAGCCAGATACACAGAATAACAACATGCGCTATTTCAAATTGATAGGGGGGGGATGTTATCCATGTTTCGGGTGGATGGTACGAGGTCGTGGGTACTTGTTCGCAGATTTAGTTTTCCTTGTGTGCCTCATATGCCTTGCAAGGTAGTATCCTTAAGACCAGATGGCCGGACGAGGATGAGGTCTTATGTTGGTATTAGCATCGGCGCGCCAAGCCCAAATCGGTTCGAAGAGGCGGTTCATTCTCATGGGGTCTATCCACAGCAGATGACGGGGAGCCTAAAAATTGAGTGGAATGTACATATGCGGGACGCAAACTTAAAGTTCATGGCACAGGTACGTGTTTGCTACTGAATAACTTTACTGTTATATCCAACCTACATATTACAATGCAGCCACCTACCATACAGCCACCTACCATACAGCCACCTATCATACAGCCGCCTATCATACAGCCACCTACCATTACATTCCTGACCATCGAAGGACAAACAATATTGGGAGACCACGTCCATGATCCAGTGGTCGCGAAAGACATAACCGAAGCGATCCAGGAGATCTTCCACATACACTTCCCAGTAACCGTGACATACCAGGGTTCAATGACTCCACATGATCCGCTGGATTATCAGGATCAACGGCTTTATTTCAAGTTTGTCGAAGGGAACTCGGGCTCACAACGCTGTACAACTCAGAACACATGTTTTGGGTGGACAGGGATAGGTGGTGAGCACTTGCTCTTGAATCTAGTTTTTTTTGTGTTCCTCATACATCCCGGCCCCTTGGCAGCGAACGCAGCGAATGGAGGCCTCCCGCCTAAACGCAGATATCTGGTAGCTTATCACCCAAACCCGACGCCAGCCCACGGCGAGAACCGGTTCAAACTAGTGGGCACTACGGAAAGGAAAAACAATTAATTTGATTGTCTGAGACAATCATTTCTTGAAAAAACAATCATTTAGATGGTTTTTTGCCAAACACTCATTTTGATTGTCTGCTCAAGCCAATCATTTAGAATGCCCACAATTTAAGACAATCATTTGGATTGCCTACTATTGAGGACAATCAAAATGATTGTCTTGAGCAAGCAATCATTTGGATTGCCTACTACTATGCGCAATCAAAATGATTGTCTTGAGCAAACAATCATCTAGAGTGCCCAAATTAAGACAATCATTAGGATTGCCTTGGGCAAACAATCATTCAGAGTGTCCAAAAATTTGGAGAAGTTTTTCAAGACAATCATTTTGAAAGAAACCATTTTGACTGATGTCAGGCTCAGTAGACTAAAGGTAAATTTTATCTATTCCTTAGTGAAAATAGGATCTAATGTTGAGAAACAAGCAGTGGGGAAACCTCTATAGACTCTAGAGAGGGGATCTCAAGAGTGCAATGAAAACAGATGGGAAAGAAGATCAGATAATGAGTAATACAGTAGTACAAGTATATATAGACAAATGGAAGCATATATGAGACAAGCAGAGTGGCCGGACAACCCATTACCCAGCACGCTTTTAATAATTATTGACTTGTTACAACAAGTCCAGAGATTTTACAATTATTTATTGTTAGTAACAACAGATATCAATGACAGGTGGCACATAATTAAATGTCAATCAAAGATTATCATGTGCATATGGCAGAGTGGTTCTTCCGCTGCCACGATGTGGCTGTTGATCGGGAGGCTAATGGTTCAATCCCGCCTGGTAATGTTTTATTATTTCTCCGTTTTATTCTCGCGCGAAGCGCGAAATTTAGCGGTTAGGGGTTAGGCATATTTTGATAGCGTAAACGAGGCTTTAGCGTGCCTGCCGACGACTTCCCGGCTTGGGAAGCGGAGGCAGGCCGAAGTTTACGCGCCTGCGGGATTACAATAGAATAATTATTGCATGGTCTTGTTATAACAATAAATAATCATACAATCTAGTCACTTATAATAACAAGTAGATAATTATTAAATCTGTGTCCTGAGCTCGGTATATTTAGAATCCACTAGGACAGCACTATTGAACAGCCATGTTTGTAGAGCATGTGAATGGTACTGGTGAAAGAGGTACAATGAGAGGAAGGGAGGACAACAGGAGAATGAGGGAGTCAGAAAACAGAAATGAAACAGAAATGAAAAAATAGGAATACAGAGTATAACAAATAAAACTGAATCCATCTGACTGCTACAGTCCATCTGTGCTCACACTGAGATATAAAAGTGAAAGAGGACATGATAGGGGCCCTGCAGAAATGTATTTTGAGTGGATAAGGTGGATTGATACATGTTGGCAAGTGATCAAGTGAAGCCAGAATCAAAAGAAATCAAAATCAAGGAACAAAACATACCGAGAATAAACTGAACCGCTAAAATGGTTACAGCCTTCCCGTGGCCAAACTGAAGAGTGGACTCGACAGAGGACATGCTGAGGGTCCTGCAAAAATGTATTTTGAGCAAGTAAGGTGTGTTGATGCATGAAACATTGACAAGCGAAGCTGGTTGAATTTGTACTAATGGCTACCAATGATTTTTGATGTGCCGAAATTACTGATAGCCATTCCCGGTTTGCTGAAGTTATTGTGCGGTCATGTCCAGAGGTGTGGAAAATAGAGGTAAAGAATGAAGAGGAAAGATGTGAAGTGATAACGTTTCTCGTGTACAATGTGATTTGTAATGTAAGTATATCCAATGTAAAGGGATAAGAGAATACAACTGTTGTTCTAGTCCATGGCCACTTGGCCTTGATACCACTATCACATCTCCTTCCTCGTGAACATTGCTTAAGCCACGCCCGACTGGAACACACTGAATGAAACCGTCGGAAGGCAACTGCATAAAGCTACACCATTCTCCTCGCCTAGGTTCCCGGACTTTGACGGTATATCGGTACCTTGGAATGCAGCGAAGTGAAAAATCATTCAAGACAAACTAAGCTATGTTAATGGAACTTGAATGGAACTTACTGCTCCTCACGATTCATAAACTTGATGGACACTGGGAGTTGTGCATGAGAACTTCTGCCGAATGCACGCTTGACTCTAGTGACCTGAGTGATTCTCTTTGTTGCCTCAGAGTGACACGAAGATGTCGAACGACTCTATAAGAATAATAGCTACCTGAACTAAGTAAGCTAATAATAAGTTCATAAGTCAACTAGATAGATATAATAGAAAAGAAGCTTACCCTCAGAGCGACACGAAGATGTGGAATGACTGGGGGCCAAAAGCTGTTGTAGGTATTCGCGCAGTGGGGACTTGGCGCCGTGAGACTCTCACAGCAGATTGAGAATACAAGTGCTCTAAGTATATGCTCTCTTATACTACTTGGCCTTTGTACCTGACCTTATATACTACAGTATGGTACTCTATGAGGTGTCTGCCGGGTCTGTAAGTATTAGCAAGTAGCTTGGTGTTGAGAACGGACCGCCGGTCCGACGACGGTTGTTTCGGGCTCAAGTAGCACCACCAGCATGATACCCGCCACCCCGTGCTTTACTATATTTGTTATTGATATACTATTTATATTGGGTACCGTACTTTTGAATAGAGGGATCGTTTGCGCCCCCCGTTTCCGCGCCCCCTAAAATCCCGTTGATAAGATTATCACTTCTTACTGGGATCAAAGTCTATCGCTCACACTTGTAAGTATATCAGTATGCTACATCGGAAGACTATCAGTTCCGGATTGACATGACATCATCGTTAGATCAGCTTGAACTACAACAAAAACAATAAAGTACTATATATATGGAAATCAAGTACCAGAGTAAGTAATGTCACTAATTAGGTTAAGGTCTGAAGCTAAATTAATAGTCCAAAGTGTCCAAATCAATAGATATGAAAAGAATAAGCCCAAAGGGAGAGAGATTAAATAATTAAGTCCAAGAGAGGATAGAAACACACGAGAATGAATAAAGGAATACTTAGGATAAAAGAGGATGTGAAACAATGGGACTCATCAGATAGAGGACGCCGTCCTTTAGTGAGTCCCATTGTCAATAAAGAATTCCAGTCATGATTTTCGGAGTCTTTCCAGGTAGGTTGAGCAATATTGGATCTCTGGGACTCTGGGTAAGTGAGGTAAGTGAGTTATTTCTACTAATGCTTTGACTCACAAGGGGCTACTAGACCCGTAACTTGGACCTCCTCAAGGTCACTCCCTTCATCTCCCAAGCCTAATTTTGAATTGTAGATCTGAGACTTGTCTGAGACCATAAGATTATGCACAGATGGATCCTGTGCAAATAACAATAATGGAGAACCTCCATGAATAGATAGCCAACCTAATCTGACTGGTAAAAACTGTACCCATATTACAACCGTGACGGTATTTTACAGACGGGAATATATGTGCCGTGACTGTATGTACGGAGCAAGACGTCCAAATTCTCTGGGACCTAGTGAGATTCACGAGTACCTCTGATTCAAGGATGGGAAGAGGTACGTGGGGCCTACATTATACATTGATCGGAGATTGGCTTATAATTTGGTATAAATTTCTATGATTCTATCATATGTCGATCTTCTTGGTACCACTTACTCTGCTTCAACACTGGCCACGGGACACAGATTGTATATTGCGCAACCGTTGAAGGGAACGAAGATACACTCACCGAGGACGAAGCTGTAAAGATTCTTGAACAAAGTATGAAGGTGTTGTTTTACTGCGACGCGTGAAGTCTGAACAAGGTGTGTCACTTTTTTATTTTGACTTCTTTATTGCTTATGTGTATCTGGAAGCATGAACAGCGCACATCACGTTGCGTCATACATCATGTCATTTTGGACTTAGACTGAATGCTACAAGCTGAATGCTACCCGGCTGCGGCAGCACTCAGGTTCGGGTTTCCCACTTAACAGATTTCGGGTCAGGTCTCCTACTTTTGTTCCTAGTTTTGTATCTTGTTAACTAGTCAAGTAATAACAATAGCACGCGGCTGGGAATCTTATCTTTATCGGAAACAATTTTGTTGTTATCAAGAGTTATTGCTGTTTCCCGCTGTTCCCGGCCCTTCTTGCTTATTAGGGGAGCTCAAAGTTGAACTCGACTCCGGCTCCGATTCCGATTACGGGTCACATCATATGACAAGAAACCAATTTTGCCATCAAGGGGTGGTAACGAGGGTGTACGTGACAATATGGAAGATGTTCCACACAGGTGTCAGAAAAGAATCTTCAATCGCGTCCAAAGCGCGTCGCGCCCAAATTGATGAAAACACGCGATTTTGCCGCAGTTTTCCGTGTTTTGAACATACAGATGAATGATTTACAAAATATTATGGCCACAAAGCAACCAAAATTCTTTCAAAATCCTTCTTTTGACCATGAGAGATTTTACAGCGCTTACTTGAGTGCCGAGCGTCCAAGTGATAAAAATTTGATCGATGTAACCTCACGTAACTTTGTTTTTGGCAGTTTGCTGACAGTCGGAATCGGAATCGGAGTCGAGTTCAACTTTGAGCTCCCCTATTATGTCCAACAGGAATTGTACATGGTAAACTCGGAGCATACGGAAAATGCGGGACGAGCGGAATGATCGGATGAACGGAACGAGATTGACAGATCACATGACTACGTCAGTTGAACTTACCGCAGCACCAACACCACCAACGTACGCCGTTTCCTTACCCGTCATAACAACTGCTGGATACATGCAACTTCTGACTTAAATCATTAATTTCTGAGTGTAATGCTCAGCCCTCTCTGCCCCTTGTTCGCCGAGAAGCCGTTTTCAAGTTTTGAATGTTGCCGTTGCTCTTACTCAAGCGTCTGGTCTCGAGCGTTCTGGGCAATAAGTCTTTCTGAGTATGTCAAAGGTACGCAGTCCACCCTATATCCTCTTGTCCATTGCTCACCAATCCCTTTCATTCCCCTGGCACTGGTGAACTCCGCTGGTGGCAGGATTGTCTTGACATAGTGCCAGCCACCATCGTGAGGCCACTCAAGTCAGACGCTAGGAATCGTTCTCCCTTTGATCACCGCTCCCAGTCCCCTAGCGCAGCACCAAGCCTAGGCATCCTCATGTTCGTAGTGGCTGCACGCCACTTCCAGTCCCTTAGCTCGACACCCGGCCTAGGAATCACATTTGTAGTGGCATGTTTGTAGCGGGACATTCGTAGCGGGACGTTCGTAGCAGGATCTTTGTAGCAGGATGTTCGTAGCGCGACGTTTGTAGGGGGACTTTCGTAGTGGAACGTTCTTAGCAGATACGCATGCGGTCCCTTAGCTCAATCACCCAGCCAGGCATCCTCATATCTGTAGCGGCTGCATGTCCGGTCTGAGCGTCATCGCTCATCACGTTCGTAACAGGTGCGCCCCACTTCCAATCCCTTAGCTGAACACTTAGTCTAGGTATCCTCACGTCCATAGCAGAACATTTGTAGTGGAACGTTTGTAGCAGATGTGCGCGCGGTCCCTTAGCTCAACGGCCGGTCTGGTCGCCATCACTCTTCACGCTCATAGCAGGTGCGTGCCGCCTCTAGTCCCTTATCCTCACATTTGTAACGGATGACATGTGATCCATTAGCTCAACGGTCGGTCTGGGCGCCATCACTCTTCATGTTCATAGCAGGTGCGTGACGCCTCTAGTCCCTTATCTTCACATTGTAGCGGATGACACGTGATCCCTTAGCTCAATACCCGGTCTGGGCGCCATCAACGCCTGGCCTAGGCGTCCTCACATTTGTAGTGGATGCATGCGCGGTCTGGGTGGCATCACTCATTGTGTTTGTAGTGGGTGTGCGCCACTCCTGGTCGCTTAGCTCAACACCCGGCCTAGGTATCTCCACATTCATAGCGGATTGTTCGCAGTCCTCCCTTAGCTCAACGCCCAGTCTAGGTGTCATCACTCATCACCTTTGTAGAGTATGTACGTCACGCTTGGTCCCTTCGTTTGCTCTAGTGAACGGTGAGATTTTCTCACACCTCTAACGAGACCACAACCACTGAACTTGGGAGATAAGTAAGTTTAATTTCTCTCTGGACCTTCTTTTCAGCTAGGTAATTGAGGATAAGTAGTAGTTTATGTAGTAAATATATTTCTATCTCTATTACTGAACCCTTCAGAAGCCATTGAAAACCATCTAAGTGATGGTGTAAGACACCCCAAATGATTGTCCAAGAGACTTAGAAAGAGTGTCTGAGGCAGTTCAAATGATTGTTCCAGGCACTCAGAATGATTGATAGACAATCCCAATGATTGTCTGAAGACACTGTGACCCATTACCAAAAACAATCATTTAGACTGTCCTGAACAGTCAATATGAGTGTTTCATACCATCCTTTGGAGTGTTTTTGACAATCATTTAGATAGCCCAAAACTGTTATATAGAGTGGTTCAGACTATCATATTGAAAGGTTAGGACAATCATTGAAAGTAGTTCAGACAACCTTAATGAGTGATTTAGACAATCATTAAGATTGGTTCAGACAATCAATATAAAGGTATAAGACAATTTTTTTGAGTAAACTGGACAATCAATAAGATTGACTCAAACAATCAATATAAAGGTATAAGACAATGTTTCTGAGTACACTGGACAATCATTAAGAATGGTTCAGACAATCAATAAGAGTGCAAGACAATCATTTACATTGTGTTTTTGGACAATCAAATTAATTGTTTTTCCTTCCCGTAGTGCATGGGGATATTCCCTCAGGACGGACTCCCGCCCAATGCACCGCATCATAACATGCAAGTTTTGATCACACTGGCCGAGAGATTTGAGGATCATTTTGTGATCCCCCACCAATTATAGGGCAAGGTCATACATGAGTGGTTGTCGCTTGACCAAGCTTGGGTTGATATGGCGGTTATACATACAGTAGTCAAAGTTTGCCGGATACAATTTATGTATGCTAAGCTAGTGTGAGAATTTTGTTTGAACATCATCAGCAACAAAGCGAGCTGACAGAACGATGCCTCGAGGTTTACAGACATTGAAAGGGACTCTGGCCGCTCGCGCCAAGTTGCAAAACTTGTAACACCAGTAAATCAATATCCCACGGCACGAGTGAAACAACTTGTTGATAAATGAACTAATATCATGGTCTTGCAACCCTTCCAAGCACGACGAGCTGGTCTGAATTTCAAATCGGTATTTTAAAAAATTTGTACGAGCAACTTTTGAAAACTCCTAAGAGATAGTTTGTGGGATCTTGGAACATTGAACGCCTTTAAACTGACAGTGATGTGTGGATCGATCATCAATGTACAGGGTTTGTTCTGCAAATCTTTCCTTGATCGATTGAGCCAATTTTAAGAGCAAGATAGCTAAAACGCAACTTGAAGTCTTGAGGAATACGCCCAGGAACTCGGGAATTGATGTCAAAGGAGCCACGAAAACACACAGACAAGAAGAATAATCTGTCAAAGACCCGAACAACAAATCGAGTGGCCAATAATGAATAATTACTAACAAGTATTCACACATGTAGCAATACATTCATATTCCAGCGCAACTACTACACAAATCATTGAGCTGGGGGAAGGGATAAGAATGTATCGTACTAAATAGGCGGTAGTAAGTGGTAGTGGCAGTAGTAGTAACCGGAATCCCTTCCTTTCTTCGAACACTTTCAACACCCAGAACACCCAAAGAACCAAACGAACGAAACATCTTACGCAGCCGCCGCATACCTTCCGTCACTCCAGCCGGTATACAAACCACATCATAAGATGTGCAACCAGCTCATCCAGCACGTCTAACGTAGTATATACATATAGCAACGCATAGGATGTACACCCCGCCTACACTCAACATGGGAAGGCGGGCTCGAGCAGGGTGAGAACGGGGGAGAGTAGTGGTGAGCGTAATAGCACAAACAGTGAAAAGTGGGTAAGTAGACATTCGAATCGACACCCTCTGTCATAATCTCAACGCCAATCCCCTGCCTTCCCTGCCTGCCACATCCCTCTAAACTAGCAAGGACCACGTCATTCATCTTCTTCAGCCGTGATTCAACGTCCACCCCGGAGGTATGTATAAGTGAGGAGTGTGTTGGTGGGAAGGAAGGGATGCCATGCTCCGTGGGGTATCGAGGGGCAGAGGCTCCTTCTTGGTCGTCCTTGCCGCTGACCCCGACGCTGGCCCTGAGGCGGATCCTCTTCACTCGTCAACAAGAATAACATTCCCTAGCGGCGAAGACGGTGGGGAGAGTCCCAGAGCAGCACCTATGATATCCAAACGCGTGTAGGACAAGCGTTGGGGTATCGGTTTGGGTATCGGTAAGGAGGTTGGTGATGAGGCGATGAAAAAACGACGAGGACTTAATGCGGACGTTGGGCGCCGTTGGAGTTGGCGAAAGCGGGGTTGGGAAAAGAGATGACAAAGGAGGGTGGAAGTAGAAGCCGTTCGTGTCTCTCTTGGTCCCTCCAGCAAAGGCGGACTCTGAGTGAGCCGGATCGTCTTGTCTCTATGCCAACATCTACAACAACTTCACCCGTACCCGCCCTTGACTGTGCAGCAAATATCCTCACATGCCCACTAAGTGGTTTCCGGGTAGTGCTAGTGGTGCATGAACAGCGATATCTCGTCGGAGTCAATTTGGAGGAGGGGATCGGAAGAGCGACAGGTATGCGTGTGGATAGGGCTTGCCTGGAGATCTGAATTTGCGGTGAGGATTGGGCTTGTCTGAGAGGACGAGTTAGTGACATACAGTAACAAAGAAAAGAAAGAATAGAAAAGAACGAAATACACACATCTCTTCTACCGCACTGCCTTCCCTATCCCCCTCCCTCCACTCCTCCCACTCTTATCACTATCCCGTCCTACAGTTCCTACTCCGCCGCTATTCGCTACTATCACTTTGACTACTACCCATACTGACCCAGGTGTGTCATCAGGTTTTCCCCTCGTGCTGCCCCTAGCAGGAGACGTGCTCGCTATACTGCCCCTCACAGGCGGCGAATAGCAGGACTCCCTGTACCAGCACCCGTAACCGCACCCACATTTGTGTTCGTGTTTGTATTAGTGCGACGTTCTAGCGACCTGCGGTATTGCTACCGAGCGATTCGAGTCGGGCGGCGAGGCCGGAGAGGGCTTGATTCTGGATGAACGGGGAAGTGGTGGTTGTGGCATGGTAAGAGGATCGTTGAGGTGAGTACCGGGTCGGGAAGATGTGACGAGGCGTACACGAATGCAAGTGTGTTTGTACAGGCAAAAACGGGATCCTGTAGATCTAAAATTTAATAGTTACACCCACGTTGGGCAGACAACATATGTCTGTCCGAAATCCATAAGCTTGTGAGTATCGACGAGAATGATAGTTACACACCTTTATTATATGCCAGGGTACTCCTTGAGGTACTTCCAAAATCCAATGAGTCGTGCAAAGCTGAATGCGATCCTGATTCTTGATGGTTCTTTAACTGAAAATGGCAACGTCGAAATGAAAAGAGCAAAAAAGAACGAAGATGGGTCGAATAAGAGAGAACCGAAGAGGAATTTTCAAGGCAGAGGTCGAGTATCCAATGCTGCAAGAAGAAGTGAAAAGATTTTCACGAATCACGGCTGCAGTGTAACCTGTAGTAGCCGCACGATGGCGCTCAGTGGTGGTTACGGTTATACCCGAGTCCAGTCACCGCGGCCGGCCCGTGACGGCTCTCCTGCGCCTGGCGTTACGCAATGGTGAATCTGATTGTGTCGATTACACGCCCTTCCGACGCTTCCTCGCAGATTTGCCAAAGGAAATTCTCGGGAAATTCTCCAAGTGCTGAACGTTCGAACCCTGAGTGCTCGGGCACCTACTGCACCGCTTCGGTTTCTACACATCCCCAGGTTCAGTTCTACGGGACTTGGCTTGCAGACTCCTGAGGAGGCTTTAGATTCGAAGGCATTAGGACCAAAGTGCCATTTCAGGGCAATGGATATCTTTGATTGGGAAAGGAATAATAGATATGGATGCAGTGCTTGCGAAGAGTAGGGCTGTGGTGATGGAAGATATAGGCGGTGCGTTGATGGGGTGAGCTAATGAGAGGGGGCAGAGAATCACTAGACGTATAGATATGGATGCTGATGTATGGTACAGGTATGGTAGATATATGATATAAGATCGTCAGATAAAGGTTTGTTCGAGTTATTGTTATATGTATAGGAAGTAGGTATCCTGTTAGCCCCGCAACCCCCTTTTTAAAGAACACCGATACCAACCTCTAACGTCTGGTCCGATTCAGACAAAAATCTGCTCTTTACTTCCAATTTCTCGGGGCTAGATAGCTTCCTGCCTCAGTCCGAGTTTCGGGACTTTACACTCTAGTACCTGGTGGGTCATAAGGGCAAGTATGCGTCTACCAAGGTACTTACTATGCAGTGTAAAACCTGGAAACAATCAGTTCTTTGGTCTCCACAAGACACTGAGGAGGAACGCTGTCCATTCCTCCTATCATCTCTCCACTGTTCAGTCTGCTCTCCTTTCAATCTGTATGCCCAACCCGCCGATGAATGAACACTATATTAAATATGTAGCCCAAGCGCAGGGACCTTGATGCTCTTATACGTAGTGTGACAGACAAACTGGTCTTGCACAGGGGTGATATCAACGAGGTCCACATGTTTGTTTCACACTCATGAGTCTTGTTATAACGTAGCAAAATTAATGATCTTGGTACCGCTTGTGATAGGAGAAAATTGGGAAGGCTGTCTTCAGTATTCTGTCGGCGACTCGGAGATCAAACAACACTGATTTGACGTGACTGCAATTCATCACTTGAATCAGTACTCCTTACACTATTTCAGAATCACGTACTGTTCAACCTTGTCTATTGCCCACTCAGCTAACATGTAAGGTAGAGAGATGAACAGTCAGGTTTTCGTAGTATTAAACAGCAAAGTTGGCTTATGACCTATTATGTATCAAGCCATCAAGCCTGAGAGATAATGATGTTACTGTGTGAATGATAATACAATAGATTTTTACAGCCGCGTTTCAAACTGTATACTACATCATAACTTGTTCCCGTGGAATCATCATGAACGAACACAGTGTTGTTGACTACAGTCCGGTGTATTGATGGGCAGCTAGAAATATCACGTCTTTTGGATCAATCATACCTCCTATAGCCTTTACACCGGAATAAAAGCAGCTTGTGGATGGAAATGTTCAAGCAGTTCTGCCGGTCAGTCCCCCACTCGAGTACAGCTTGCTGGACAATCTGTATCCCTTGCTATCCCCTGTAAAATTCATATCAAAAATGCGCCCTGCTCTTCTTCTCCTTGCCGTTATTGCTAGCTCCTTAATTTCTGTATGTTCTCGGCCACTGCCAGACAACGAAGACGCAGCCGAGTCTTCAAGCCAAGTGCCACATCCACCAATGCCGCCCCCACCGCCTCCACCAGCGGATCTTGTAAGTGTTCGCTAACTTGGTAACTCTATATCTGATGATCACATGTCGCCAGCCCAAAAAATACACTCTGACCTTCCTTGATCACACAGGGCAGAGCACGAACTCTGACCAAGTGTCAACAGGCATAGAACATAGTCTGGGTCTCAGTATTGCGATCAATATAGCCTTGACTTCGGGGGATACAAAATAGAATACCGTGGTGTATATGAGACACATAAACAGAATCTCGGCATCCTCTATTTCAAATTGATTGGAGGGAATTGTAATCCATGTTTTGGGTGGGCAGCACGAGGTCGTGGGTACTTGTTCCCAAATTCAATTTTCCTTGTGTGCCTCATATGCCTTGGTAGCATACTATCTCGCCTTGACGGGAAGTCTTAGTAACAGGAGGCCAATATACTATATTGGTATTAGACACGGCACGCCAGGCCCAAATCAGTTCGAAGACTTCGATCAGTGCTTTGCGGTCAACCCTAAACGGGACTCAGTCGCACGGAAGGCAAAAGAGGTGTGGAATCAACTTAGGGATGCGGTGAACTCAGTGTTCATGGCGCCGCATCCACCCTTGCTTCTACCAGGGCCGCTACCGCCACCTCAACGACAGCCTGTAAGTGTTTGCTAACTTGGTAGTCGTACTATACCTGATGACCACATATCGCCAGGCCCAAAAAGGGTATACTGTGACCTTCCTTGACCACCAAACAGGTCGGCCATGAGCGATAGGCAAGCACAACCCTTTCGCCGGAAAAAGAGTATCACCAACGCGATCAATAAAGCTTTGGGTACAGTGAATGCCGGATTCAAAGTAAACTACTTGGGTGTGTATGCGCCACACGCACAGAATGGCATGCTCTATTTCAAATTAATCGGTGGGCCCCGCTGTAATCCATGCTTCGGGTGGCAGCACCAGTTACTAGTGGGTAGTTGTTACCAGATTTTGTTTTCCTTGTGTGCCTCATATCCTTCAAAAGACTCAGAATACTATACTGGTATTATCCACGGCGGCGTCGAACATTGGCCACACCCAAATCAGTTCGAAGACCAGCATCATTGCGTTGGTTATCATCCACACGTGGCCAGGGCACTAGCCAGGTGGAACACCCTTAAAGTTGCAGCAAACTCAGCGTTCATGATAGAGGTACGTGTTTGCTACTGAATAATTGTACTACTATATCCAACCCACATATTGCAGCCATCTACCATACACCCACCTGCCATGCAGCCACCTACCATGCAGCCACCAACCATGACATTCATGACCCTCCAAGGACAAATATTGTCCACCAACCATGATACAGCGGTCCAGCAGGCCATAACCAACGTGATCCGGGAAATCTTCCAAATGCCCCAACAGTCCTCAGTAGAATACCGCGGTTCAATGGGGTTTAACTTTGGGGGGATCCGCCACGCCTGCTTTATTTCAAGTTTGTCGAGGGTAACTCGGGCCATGAAACCGACACACAAACCTGTACAGATGCGAACCCATGTTATGGGTGGACAGGATTAGGTGGTGAGCACTTTCTCTTGAATCTAGTTTTTTTGTGTTCCTCATATGTGCTTTGGTAGCTTCCAACGTACATCACACACATCCTGGCGGGGAGTCTAAGCAGAGATATCTGGCACTTTTTCAACCAAGACCAGCGCACGAGGTGGGAGAGAGATCGCGGTTTGTCTTGAAGAAGATGTACCCTGAAACGGACGCTCAGGCTGAGTTGGTCAAATTGGGGAGCGAATTTATCAACCATTTTGTGATCCCTCCAAGGTAGGATAAGGTCATATGTGGGTGCCCATTGCTTGATCAAGCTTAGGTTGAAATGGTGGTTATACAACGTATACTTGAGTTATAGATAGTCCAACTTGTTTCCTGCATTCATGTATGCTAAGGGCCTGTTCGGCAACACGAATCTCAGATTTTGTTTGGATTTTGCCAGGTATTGCCACCATATAAAAAAGGCATCAAGCATTTGTAAGTATTACTCGGATCAGCCAGTTGAGCGCTCCGTGTAAACGCGCATGCTGTCACAGCCTGTCAGACGTTTCTTCCATGTTGAGGTCAACACCCCGCTCGATGCTCAGACATGCCCGCCGCTCTCAAATGTAGTTTTTACTTTAGGTTTCACTTGCTTAGACAATGTAGAGGAATAAAATCGCTTTAACAATAATATACAATTACATTAAACTTGAAAGATGATGACCAGAACATGTTGGTCACTGTGTGGCATCATTGAGAGTGGTCGGGACGACTTGCGGGACAGCGAGAGGAACGTCCGACATGTCAGGGCAGGAGTTATGTCATTTTATGACATTTCCAGAGTCATGGGGACCGGCCAGCTGATCCGAACATTTTATATAAGTCTTCAAAATCTTGCCTCTGGCAAAATCACACAAAATCCAGATTTGTGTTGCCGAACAGGCCCTAAGCTAGTGCCACTAGAAGTTTGTTTGAGCATCATTAGGATTCAGCAAAAAAGACTAGCTGACGAAACAATGCCTCGAATCCTACATGCCTTGTGAGGGACTCTGCCAGCCGCTCGCGCCAACTTGCACAACTTGTAAAACTAGTAAATGGATATCCCAGGGGACGAATGAAACAACTTGTTGATAAATGAACTAATACTATGGTTTGCTCAATAAGCGTGATATATTTCTGTCTTGGCTAAACAGTGGCGGCCTTTCACGGGGTCAAGAGGAGCGGCAACCCAATGAATCATGTGTTAAGAGCTGGGGTCTCGTATTTCTCGCCTTCCAAGCAGGACAAGTTGGTCTGAATTTCAAAGGGTGTTTTGGAAAATTTGTACAACAACTTCTGAAAGCCCCTAAGAGGTAGTTTCTGGGGGCGCTGGGACGTACCGCAAAGTTGTCCATTGTACAATTGAACCTCCATTTTTCCAAGAGCAAGATAGCTGAAACACAACTTGAAGTCTTGAGGAACACACTCAGGAATTCAGGAATTGATCTCCACCGAGAAAAAAAAAAGGAGCCATGATAACACCCAGGCAACAAGAATAATCTGTTAAAGGCCTGAATAACAAATTGAGTGGCCAAGAATTGATAATTACTAACAAGTATCCCGTATAGCCATACATCTATCTTTCAGTGCAACTACTTCTTAAATTATGGAGCTGGGGTAAGGGGTAAGGATGTAGGTGCTAGTGGTAGTGGCAGGAATCCCTTTCCTCGAACACTCGAAGCACCCAGAACACCAAAAAATCAAACAACCGAAACATCCGCACACCTTTCGTCCACTTCAACTGGTAAATAAACGCACCATATGACAGCTCATCCTCGTTTACGTAGTATATATATAGTAACGCATAGGATATATACCCCGCCTACACTCGCAAAGCCTTCGCGTTACCCCTCACTGAATCGAACCAGCACGGGAAGGTGTGAGAACGGGGGAGAGTACTGGTGAGCGTAGTACCGAGAGAAAAGTGAAAAGATGGTAAGACACTCGAATCAACACTCTCTGTTATAACCCCAACCCCAATCCCCCACCCAACCCCTCCAAACTAGCCAAAAATACATTGTTCATCTTCTTCAGCCACGCTTCAACGTCCGTGGGCCTACGTGAGGAGTGTGTTGGTGGGAAGGAAGGGATGACACGCTCCGGGGGGTATAGAGGAACAGAGGCTTCTTCCTCATCTTGCCGCTGCTGACCCCGACCCTGACCCTGAGGCGGATCCCCCTCAATTGGGAAGGAAATAACATTCCCTAGCGGTGAAGACGGCGGGGAGAGGCCAACACTTGCATCTATGACATTCGAGCCCATGTAGGACAAAGCGTTTGGGTATCGGTATGGGTATCGGTAAGGAAGTTGGTGAAGAAGAGTATCCGAGTGGAGGAAAACCGACGAGGGCTTCCTAGTGCAAACGCTGGGGTCGTTGGAGGCAAAAGTGGGACTGGAGAAGGAGGTGAAGAGATGACGAAGGAGGGTGGAAGCAGAAGCGTTTCGTGTTTCTCTCGATCTCTCCCGCAAGTGAGCTAAGAGAGACTCCGGATCGTCTTGCACTGTCCTTTCTCGTTCTCTCCGTTCTCTATCTTCTTTCCCATCATCTCTCACATCTCCGACATTCCCCATACTGACATGTCCGCCCGTACGCGCCCTCGATTGCGCAGCAGATATCCTCGAGCCCCCACTGGAAAGGAGAAAGAGGGATAGGCCGGGGAAGGGCTGGGTCGAGGTAGCTAGATACAAGTTGGAAACAGTGCCTGCGATATTGCTACTGAGATTCATGGAAGTGGAGGGTCGGGAAGATATGACGAATCTTTCGGCGAGAGGCTGCCGTTGGAGCTGTCGGAATCGGAAGAACTCGTAAAAGTCTTTGAGAGTTAGGTCTAAAACCCATCGTTTGAGTAGCACATATTTGTACCTTGACTCGATAGGAATTCTGGATGAGTTGACAAATCTGGAGCTGTAGACCAGGCCTTGGTTGTTCATTATGCTTTCCAGACCAGACAATGCACGAGGAGCTAGGATTGTCCCCTACGGTTTTCGCACTTCCTTTGTCACAAGTCCAAATCCGGTGTATCCAGGTTGAGCTGTAAAATTATCAGTCAGTGGCTTCAACGACGACATATACTCAGTACACGCACCCATTTATCCACTGTCCCGCTTCCTAGCTCGTTTGCCGCAGTAACCCGCACATCGTTGACAATATAGAAAAGCTTGGTATAAAAGTGTGATGTGATTTGTAATATGGTCGTATTTCCGCGTAAGTTTTCAGCTGTCCATTAGCATCGAAAGACCAACGTGTTTTGTCTACTGTCCTGCAATCAGACCACCAGTGTTGCAAAGAAAGGTGTGCGTGCTGGCGCTCAAAATAGACGCGGGTCTGTCTCCGTCGGGCCGTCGGGCACCGCTGTATGGTACGCGATACAAAATAAGTCTGGGGTTGTAGTGAAGCGGTTAGAACATGAATCGGGGGAAAAAGCAGTTAGACTTTGTAGACCGTGAGCCAAAGATCAATTGATGACATGTGGAAGAAGACATAAGTATTAAGAATAGACCTACCTAATCCTGCGCTCAAAGTTTGAATTTCACTTCTATCCGTTAGCCCGTCGCCGAAACCCAAGAATCAATGGGGTTTTAGCCTTCCTGAGATCGACTAAAACCTGTTCTTTATTGCTAATTTCTCGGGTCTAGATAACTTCGGATCTTACAATCTACTTACTCTGTAGTTTCGCGGAGCCTGAGAGTCCAGACCATCTTACATACTTACTCAGGTAAGGTCAAGTATGCGTCTACCAAGGTACTACTCACCATGCAGCATAAAGTCACCATACTATAATGGATGTGGCAGTTCTGAATATCGCTGAAACACTGCCTTGGCTGTTTCCGTTGTCATAAATTGTTGATCAACCAGCACTGAATTGTACGAGACTCATTTATTCTTGACAAACAAAGACGACCGACTGGAAACGGTCAGTTCTTTGATCTCCGCAAGACACCGAGGAGGAGGGCTGTCCGTCCCTCCTATCATCTATCTGTTCAGTCTACACGTCCAGTCAATCTACATGCCGATGAATGAATGTTATATTAAATATGTAGCCTGAGGTCAACCAGGGACCCCAATGCTCTCAGTGTTGCCGGGGTTCGGTTCGGTGCGCGAACCCCTTAATTTGGCCGAACCCCGAACCTGAACCTCAGGTTCGGTTCGACATTTTCCGAACCTCGCACCTGAACCCCAGGTTCGGGTTCGGAGGTTCGGGTTCGGGTTCAAGCCTTTGAACCTCAAAAGTTTCAAAAAATTGCTAAGATTAATTTACAGACCTACTTTTTTGGCCATATTTAGGCTGTATGTACCCATGATAGTGCATTTTTCTGACTTAGTACTTTGCTAGAATCACTGGTGGCCTGTGAGCATGATGCTCCTCTGCCTTCCATGTCTCTCACTGCACAATTTTAGTGATGTGGACCCTCCAAGCCCAGCTGAAGGGCTCAAGGCCAGGCTAAAACTTCTCAGACAGGACTCATGCAGCAGTCACTGCAAGCAATTACTTTTTTGAGAGATCACAAGCTGGATAGTTGGAGACAACAATCTAACCATATCATCTATAAATGTGGGTGTGTTCAATATTGGAATGTAGTTTATTTCTTCCTGTCATGGCTATTAGTCTGAATTTAGAAATTTATTTGCAAAAGCCTTGGAGGATAGTATTTGTGTTTCCCACCTCTAGGCCCTCCCAAAGCTTTGCAGTAGAGTTTAGCATGGCCTTATATATCTGAAGCTTGTCTGAAGCTTTCTTTGTGTGCCTCAACCAGGTCTGCAGTCAACTTTCAAGGAGTTTTTCACTAAATATTATGAGTGCCAAGCTGTTGCAAGTTCACTGATTTTACAGATGATCAAGCATGCCAAGAAAAAAGATTACAAGGCATGAAAAAAACACTGTCCCAAGGAAAATAATTGCATTCTGAGACAAGGAGAAACACTTCACATTTGGTTCTCCAGGAAAAATAGACACAAGGCCTGAAATACCTGGTGCACAGTGCTAAAATTATACCCAAAAATTCTATGGGGTTCGGAGGTTCAAACCTCGGTGCACCTCAAACCCAGGTTCACAGACTTCCCGAACCTGCACCTGAACCTTGAGGTTCGGTTCGAAGAAGTTGTCGAACCGCACCTGAACCTTAGGTTCGGTTCGGGTTCGAACCCGGTGCAGTAGGTTCTCGAACCGACTCGCGGCAACACTGAATGCTCTAACCTCTTACTTATACCACGAGCTGGTCTTTCACAGGGGCGTACTTATTGACAAGTTAAATCAATCTAGAGAAAGACTACTAACCTCAACTAATCGGGAAAGTAGTAGACTTTCTCACTCAATGTAACAGTGACATTATGTGTTGAGGCTAGAACCGCCCCCATTACTATTAGGAGTCCCGCTTCTCGGGCCCGTTGCCGGTATAAGGGGAGGTATTTCTCCGCTCTGATAGTTTTTCCTTTCTTTATCTTATAGGCAAATACTTTACCTTTGTCGCTTGATCTTTACTTACTCGCCTCATTGAAAGGCCGCCTCGGGAGGCGGCATCGATACTTTATTTATATTCCGATACTTTTCTTTATTCCCCTCAGTCGTTGTACACTCGTGTACTACTGAGGGTAAGCTAATTTGTCTATTTACTTGTGTTCTTCGTACTGATATTCACTTATAGTTTAGATTACTTACTGAGTTCACAGGTACTTATATTTCACAATGCAGAGTCGTTGTACACTCGTGTACTACTGAGGTTTAGATTACTTACTGAGTTCACATTATGATACACTATCGCGTCGCATGCATGCAATAGATACTAATAGAGGCCAAACGAAGTCCACATCTCCGTTTCACACTCATGAGTCTTACTACAGTGGTTAATGATCTTGGCACCGCTTGTGATAGGGGAAACTTTGGACAGCTGTCTGCTTCAGTATTCTATTCTATCGGCAACTCGGAGATCAACCAACACTGACTTGATATGAATGCAGTTGATCGCTTGAATCAGTAACTGCTACCTTGTTGCAGAATTGCATAGTGTTCAATCTTATTATCCCCCACTCAGCTAACGTGTAAGGTAGAGAGATGAACGGTCAGGTTTTCATAGTATTAAGCGGCAAAGTTGGCTTATGACTTGGTATGTATCAAGCCTGAGAGATAAAGATGTATGATAATACAATAAATTTTACAGCTGTGTATGGCCTACTTACTACATCATAACTTGTTCCCGTGAATCGATCATGTTGAACGAACACAGTGTTGTTGACTACAGTCCGGTGGATTGATGAGCAGCTAGAATACCACGTCCTTTCGATCAATCATATCTCCTATAGGGCCTTTACACTAGAATAAAAGCAACTTGTGGATGTAAATGTTCTAGCAGTTCTGCTGGTCAGTCCCCTACTCAAGTACAGCTTTCTGGGAGATCTGTATCCCTTTTGATCCCTTGCAACAGCCATCACGAAAATGCGCTCTGCTCTTCTTCTTCTCAGGCTCGCCCTTATTGCTAGCTCCATAATTTCAGTATGTTCTCCGATGCCGGTGCCAGACGGCAAATACTCAGAAGCAGCCGGGTCTTCAAGCCAAGTGTAGCATCTACGGCCGATTCTACAAACGCCGCCCCCACCAGGACAGCTTCCACCACCGCCGCTTCCTGTAAGTATTTGTGAACTTGTAATTGTACTACTAGATCCAACCTAAATATTGCAGCCACCTATCACTGTGACTTTCGTGAGGCTCCATGGACAAGAATTGATCAAAATTGCCGGCTTTATTTCAAGGTTGACGGCTCACAAATCTGTACAACTGAGACCCCATGTTTTGGGTGGACAGGGACAAGTGGTGAGTACTTGCTCTTGAATGTGATTTTTTTTTGTGTTCCTCATATTACCTTTGGTAGTTTTCGTACATTACAAGCGTCCCGGCGTGGAGGTTAATCAGAGATATATGGCAATTTATCGTCAGGTTGGCCCGCAGCTTGTCTTGCAGCATACCTACCCTGGCGCTACACAAGAATTTACCTCATTGGGCGCCGATTTTATAAAGCATTTTGTGATCCCTCAGTAGGATGAGGCCACTGATATATGCTAAGCTAGTGCTAGAAGTTTGGTTGAGCATCACCAGAACTTACCAAAAAGACTAGCTGACAGAACGATGGCTCGAGGTCTACATGCCTCGTGAGGGACTCTGCCAGCCGCTCGCACTAACTTGTACAACTAGTTAATCAATATCCAGAGTGAAACAACTTGTTGATAAATAAACTAATATTATGGTCTTCTCAATAGGCATGATATATTTTTGTCTTGGCTAAATGGCAGTCTCTCAAGGGGATCAGGAGGAGCGGCAACCAGAGCCTCCATTTTTCTAAGAGCAGATCCTGGCAAATTAGCCAAACACCAACAGTCTTGAGAAACCATACTCGGGACTGTAGAAACAGCGGTCAGTCAACAAATGGTTGACAGCATACTCACCTAGAGTGTAAGGGTGTTTACACGAGATGTGAGAGAGCTTGTTGAGACCAGAACAAGTGTCCAGATGAGTAGTAGCATCCTTGGTTATTGTTACAGGAAAATATCTACAGTATTTATACTACAGAATACAATAAACCCTATAACAATGTATGAGTCTACTTGAGTCGTACTGCTAAACATAGTGCATATATACATGTGCATAATGTACCCTAGAAGATGGAGTCCGTATGGTAATTCTACAGATAATGTTCATAGGTACTGCAAGGCAGCGTACAAGCTATGTATCATAAGACTAATAGCGAATGACATAATTGACTACATCTATACGAACCTGCGTAGAGGCTGCATCTAGTGTTTGAGGGTGAGCTTCAACATAGCATATATCGACAGTTCATTGATCATATAGCAAGTGCATCTAGTCGACTCACATTACTGATTAGATACAACTCATAAGCAGGAATCTAGTTTCAACATCCCAGACTTTTCCTAGCAGGAGACATAGAAGACCTAGAGTACCTGGGATTCCTAAGCAGTTTAAAAGAGCCTCTGCAGCATCAGGCAGCAGGCTCATCCAAGGCGAACTCCAAGCTTCCTCCAGGGTTCCCAAGGAACAGTAAGGGCAACATAGGGCACTCTAGAGTTTAGACAGCCTCTGTGCCCTGAGGCTCATCTAGGGAAGCATAGGCTAGAAGCATATTTCCTGATGTATGCCTTGGTAGACTACTATAGACCCAGCAATGGATATGTTGATCCCCATTATGAAACATATTATACCGGTATTAGCCAAGGCAGGCAAGGCCCAAGTCAGTTCCAAGACATAAAACATTGCTTTGGGGTCAACTCTCCAGGCAAAATGGTAAAGAAGGCAGAAGTTCTGTGGGATAAGCATAGGAATGCGGCAAACTCAGTGCTCAGGGCACAAGTACGTGTTTGCTACTGAACAACTGTACTACTATATCCAACCCACATATTGCAGCCATCATCAGGAAAACCACCCACTCGAAATATTCCATAATTTTGAAAAAATTTCTTGAAATACTGAAAATGCTACTAAGATCACCAAAGTTTTCGCGAAATATGGAAAAGGTAACTAAGATCGCCTAAGTATTCGCGAAATATGGAAAAGGCGGCTAAGGTAACATAAGTTTGAGCAATTTTGCACAATTGGATAATTTTGAGAATTAATAAAAAGTACAAAATTGTCAAAGAAAAGATTTCAGAAATAAAGGGAAAGCAATGGATAAGCAATTATAAAGTTTAGTACCAAATCTGCAGCTCGCCAAAACGAGCAACCATCCTACATCTTCAAATTAAAGTAAATGTGGCTATCAGCAAATGGACTCAAAAGAAACATAGGGCAGGAATCCAGAATGGACTCGAAAGTCCATTCTGGGGGTACAGTACCTCCCCACTTTGGATACAGATGAACACTCTGCTGAATCATTTCTACTGGGACAACAGATACTGCTCGCGATCCATCTCTCTGGAATTGAAGCTTGATCCGATGAAGACCGGTATGAGGTTCCACGCTCCGTGTAAACTTTGTAAACCATTCGATGTACACCAGGTGTTGAGGTGGCGTGTTGTTTTCAGAAAATAAGCGACCCAGTTGCTTTGCGGGAAGGGAGAAAACAACACAAACTCGACCAATTTGCAACCCTATTGCAGATGTAGGAACAAAGAATTGCAACAACGTGAATCCAAACCCAACTCACCTTGAAGGAAATCACTGCCATCCTCCGATTTCCAAACGCGGATGAGAGCAGGACTGAAATTAGAGGTTTCGGTGACCTGGTTGCGGGAATTATAGCGGCGTGGATGGCAGGAAACAACATCAAGAGTCTTGTTAGCATACAATTCTTTGTTTCGGAAGTTGACTCTGTGCCAGACGGCAACACTTCGGAAAGGAAGAGCAAGAAAAACTGCCATCTCCTCAATTTGACAAGGTCACCACCCTGGATTCTGGAACTGCGCTATAAGTTTTTGGAGCGCCTTTTCAAACTGGGTTGCACTGTATCCCCGATCCCCTGTATCTTCGAGCTTCGAAAAGGATACTGACCGCACACTAGAATATTTTGTGAGGTGCTGGTCGAGAGGGCATCTCATGTCTAAAAGTGAGCGTTGAGAGCCAGGAAAGCCGTAGCGCACCCCAGGTACAATGGTAGATCTGCCAGTGGGATGGGAAGTGATTTGGACCCGAGAGCGGCGCCATTCTAGGTACGCAGTGTGATGCAAGACCTTTTCGCGCCACTCCAGCCATTTCGTCATCTGCAAATACTCATCCTTGTGATTGGACGCTCGATAGGCATCCTTTGCAAAGTCTATGTGGAGGCGCTCTGTCGTCTCGGTGTTGTAGTTGTTGGATGAGCCAAAGAGCTTGAAACCGCGGACGTAGTGGCATAAGAAATGAATTTTCGGAAGATTGAAATGTTCTCAAGCACCTAGTTCAATGAAAATGTTTTTGTATTCATGGAAGAGACCAAGCGAAGCTTCAATAGAATCCAATGATTTGTCACTCTGGATTGGAAAACATGAAATGTATATGAAGTCAAGCAAAGCCTGAGTCCCTGAAGCTAGGTTTTGTGACTGCGAGGCCGTTAACTTGGGAACATCGACAAATAGGCTGAGTAAAAAAGTGCACATCTGCTTATGTTCGAGTCCACTGATGCGAGAAAGAGAGGTAATTCCCTTGTGGAATTGCCAAATACCATGCTTTGCTGGAAGCCATCGCATCCGCGCATCGACTTTGTCAGCTCCAACAATTTCTGTTATCCATCCAATGAGATGTTTCATAACACCTTGGTAAAGCTGGTGAAGGATATCTGGTGTGATCGCACAAAAGATGTCGGTGTAGGGGAGGTCTTCCCAGAAAGGATGCTGAACTGGTTTGATGTTGGCGTCAAGGCACGCTTTTATCCATTCATCAGTACCAATAAGTTTTGCAGCACCAGCTGATTGAACATGGTCTTGATAAGCAGCAGTGCAAGGATATTCACCCAACTGATCTTTGGTGACCCCGCAGACTGGACTTTTGCCATAGTAACCACAAGTAACTAGCATCTGCTCAGGATAGTCACCAACGTAGGCTGCAAGAATGGGATGGCAGCGGCGCTTAATGCCATCCCCACTCGTCATGGCAATGCCGCCGATACCTGTGCTTTTCAGGGGAGCGAGGATATTGGCCATGCAGCCATGGAATAGATTGGATACAGCTCGGCGTCGGGCAGCTTTGTTCGTTATGTGCTGGAGGCGGGTAGTGGGAAGGTACGCAAGGAGAATTTGGCCTTGTTGGGATGGTTTTTGCCGAATTTCTTTCAGAAGGTTTCCAATAGTCAAGTACACAGGGTACGCAGATTTGTTGCGAAATAAGGTGACCTGGGTCTTATTGCTTGAGATAATAACAGGAACGACAGTGGCACCTGGTTTATCCTTCTCAAGCTGCTTCTAGTAAACACTTTAGAACTTTTGATTGGGATCAATGGCAGAGAAAGGTCCTACTTGAGTGCTCCACCACCATTTCCCACTGTACATATCATGGTACAGGCGATTTGTCTTGTCCGTGTCGGAGTAATGCCGCTCTGGAGCCACACATAAGTACTGTGCATGTTGAGGAGCGCCATACAATGAGCATATGCACTCAAGTAATGGCCGCTTGAAAAGGTCAAATGCCTCTCCAGCCACAACCACTTCTGCCCGGTGACACCCCGAATTACGCTGTACGCCAAAATTCAAGCAAAATGTCATCATTTAAAAGACCCGTGAAACACGTCACGTCACTACCTAGGGTACGTTATGTATTAGACACTTTGAAGGTCCACTTCAGGTATCTAGTATGTAGAAACCCATTTGAAGGGAGATACACTATGTTTTAAGAGGCTACATTACTGTGCAAGGATGCATCGTTGACCCACAAACTCAAAATCAATCAAATTGATTTACCTAGATTGATTTAGGCTTGCCAGATCTAAAGTCTATTCAATTAATACTACATACTACAAAAAGTCCTATACAGGGATATACAAGACAGGATTAAAATAGATGAAGAGAGACGAATGAGGGCAACCATAATGCGAACCCATATCCGTTTAAAGTAAGAGAATCGAAGCACTGGTTCCCTGGAACGAACCACAGAGAGAAACTAGACGATTAGTGATGAATTAGGCGCCGGGGATCAAAGTGGCCCGGCGCCGGCAGTAAAAGAAAGGCGGGGCGCGTCCTAGCGACATGCCTATAATAAAATTTATTCGGACCGACCTACAGGACGGTCCACATGTATACAAGTACCCGGTAGGACCCGGGAGGAGAAGAGAAAAGGGGAGATACGGAACGACGCCGCAAACTTGAACCGCGGGACGGACGGACCGCCCGGCGCTTAAAGCGCATCAAAGTCGAACCACTCATCGGGAATGCATCGTTCTTCCCTCCCCTCCGTTACTTATTAAATAAAAGATGTAGAAAAGGTGTAATATGGGTAGAGGACCCATGAGACAACGATATAGAGCCCTGGGGACAGTGTAGGAACCAGGAGAACACTTACAAGCTCACTTATGGCTTAAAAGGGCAACATGAGATTTATCATCTTGGCTCTTGGCAAGCCAAGAGAGTCTTACCAACCCATGGTACCTTAATTAAGAAAATTTCAAGGACCTAGGAGTATAAAAAGGCAAGGAAATGAAGAAAAAAGCATTCTTTCTTACCCCCACCAGGTGTAGCAGCTCCTTATCAGGCTACTACTAAAAGATTGAATTGATATAAAGACTGGGATTTACAGAGAGAAATTGACAAGCAATTGAACTTGAGTAAAGAGACAGAAAGAGATTCAGTGTGAACTGAGTGCAGAGAAGTTAAGACAAAGACTTAGAAAGGACTTTGAATATTATTTTCAAACCACAGTTAGGCTGCAGTCAGAGCTCTGTCTGAGTTATAGGGACACCCTCTGGTCAGTTGTGACTTGTGTTAATTTGTGATTTTACCAAGGGACTTAGGAATAGTATTTGTTTGACAGCTCAGAGCTTGGGGATCAGCTTAAATAAGTCTGTACTTTGAAAGGGAAGGCACTTAGTGAAATAACACTCAGTGTAGCAAGGAAGCACTTGAATAGATTGAAGTTTAAAATATATATTATTTGGCTGAACTAAAAACCCGAACTGAGTAATAAGTTGTGTGTGTGTTTGGTGTGGTTGTGTAAGCCATTTCTAAGTTCACCCCAGTTTAGACCTCTCACCGGGCAAACGAAGGTCGTTGGTTTGGAAGTTCAGTGTCAATGATCTTATTTAATTCCGCACTGTTCCGATATGAAAGATCCAGGGCGTTGCAGACCTTGGGAGCAAATTAGTTACCCTTGCAACCACAGAATGATTCGATGCACGTACACCATCAATGGCCAGCAATTCAGAAAAGGCAGTTGAGCTTGATCCTCACATCTCAGCCATCGGGCTACCTCCCAATCCAATCTCGATGCAAAAGGGGACCATTTGTTGTCACAAATCCCTGGAATTTGAGACTCGTAGAGCTGGTACCCATCTTCTGAGTCATAGGAGACTGGCATGAAAGTCCCAGTGTCGATGATAGCTCCAGCCCGCCCTCCAAAAACTTCAACATAGATATCATCCCGATGCAAAGGAAGGTTTCGCAAAAGCGGATTCACCTTTGGTGGAGCCAGATCTTCGGACTCATCTACGGCCATATCATCGGACTCTGGAATCAATGCAGGTTCCCGCCTAGGCTCCCATGTCTGCTCAAGTTCAGGTGCAAGGCTACTGCACCCATCTTCATCTGAGTCTTCATCTGAGTCTACATTTGGTTTGCCAACTGGCACTGCAGGACCTTTGTCAAACCCGGGAAAATCATCTTGGCTATAATCTTGGCCGAAAAAGTCGCCCTGGAATTGTTGCAGTTCTTCTTTGTTCAAGTCATTGTCAAGCTTGTTCTCCTGAGATGCTGCAGCAGTGCGAGTACGCCTGGAAACACTAGGATTTTTTCGAGGCATGAACTGGCTGTGCCAGATGGTCTTTTTGAGCGCTTCATGCGCATCACAGCAATTTGGTTTCTGAGTGAGCTTGAGGTGCTGAATGAGATGCCAAGTGCGCTTAAAAGGTTTTCCACATCCATTGCAGAGGTACGATAAGTTGGAGGCAGAGGACATAGAAGTAGCTGGTTGTGCGGGCTAATGTAGTAAATGGCAAGTTAGAATCGGGTGATTTTCGTTCCGAAACTAAATACACATATCCATAACCATAACAAAACTTGAATTAGCATCGGTTCTACTATCAACATAGATACAGCCTCAAAATGTAATGGTTTTTGAATGCATCTTCCAGTCCAATCTCTTCACTCACACTTGCTTCTCGCCTCATTGCAGCCTCAGTCAGTTCACCTTGGCAAAATTTAGCAAAAGCTTTGGGCAATCAAGGTGAAGTAACAATGGCTAAACCACTCTGCAGTAGTGGCCCATCTCCCTTTGCATCAGGTTCCAGCATAGGAAGACTGGTTCCATGCCAGTCACTAGGTTTCCAGAACACGGCTTTGTTTGAAGATGCTTGAATGCAAATCCCATACTCTGCAATGTAAAAATGACCGCCCATGTCATTTCTGCGATCATCCCGGAAGGTTGTCCATGATACCGACCAATCGTGCGGTTGGTTCTCTTTATGAACAGCTCTAATGACCAGCGTGAGCAAACAAGCTGTGTCCAAACCAAAATCCCCACCTTGTGTAGTTCCGGGCAAAGACGCCTGAGGGTGGTGCCAGATCCGCATCATGAAACGTCAAAGGTACATTCTCATCAACTGTGAACATCTGCAATTTTCACGCAGTCATTGTGGGTGTTGATCAAAAGAAGGTTTGCGAGCTCTCGCTTATGCTTGGTTCGTTCGTGGCGAACGGCCGCAGCAACTCGGACAGCCTGGAGGGCTGCAGGTGATATGGGATGCGTAGACATAGCAACCCATGATTTGAAGTCGGATAGGCTCTGGTCTGGAGGTTTAGCTGGAAAATGGTCATGCAGAAACAAAAGGATTTTTTGATTCAGAGGTCACCAAGTCAGCTGTATTGGGGATTCTCCAGTTCTTGTGCCCAAGATCTATTGTTTGCAACATGGGCGCACAATTCCTGGAACAGCGTGTCTATATCCTTGGGGGGTTTAGTGGGTATTTAGAAAGTGGTGGAAGTTCCAAGGGAAGTTCGGGAGCTTGGAGACGCCCAGTGATTGTTGCGTGATCCGGTATTTGGCGCTCTCAT
>JADNRY010000252.1:0-89753 GCA_015501585.1 Rhodocollybia butyracea
CTGTTTCTACAGGTTAATCACCGGTTTTGATCAGTTATGCAAATTCTTCAATTTCAAAGAACCGCAAACCGCACCATATGCAAACCGCTGCAGCGGTGCAGCTGTTATTCACCCTCACCGCGGTTCAGTGCAGTGCGGTTCTTGGTTATCCAACGGTTTGTGCACCGCACTTTAAAACCCTACCTAGCATGTAGCAAGCTACAAGTGGCTATATGCACTGTGGTACACTATACAATCATGATGAATATAGTCCCTCTTTAAATTCTGTAACTTGTATCAGTCAAGGACCACTATTCTCTACCCACATCATGCTCTGTTCTACACTTACTGAGTGCCTCACAGTTATACCTTACATATAGTAACCATTTCATTAGTATTGTAAGTACTAAATACCTGTGTTCATTGGATCCGCAAGTACCTGCAAGTACCTGTGTTAAAATACCTGCGGATCCCGGTATCCGTTTCCCACGCATCCGTACGGGTCACAGGCAGCCCCTTGAGGCCCACAGGTACCCATGCAACGGGTCCGGGTATACCTGTATCCGGACTCGTGGACATCTCTACCTTGGCATTACCGGATTGGTAGTACCAAGGTCGGTAATACCAGGGCCCAGGTGCCAGGGGTCCTGGTCTGGTTACCACCTCGGTACTACCAGATTGAAATTTTCAAATCTTTTTTCTGGAGCCCAGAGCCATCCCCTTCAACCCCTACCAGTCATCCCTTGCACTAGACTATGCATTGAGCATTGTTTGCCTGCTAAATAGGCTCACAGCCTGATCATTATCTGACTGCTACATGATGATTCCTGCTGCCAGATTGAATTTTGTGATGCACTAGCAGACGGGTGTATAAACAGTAGGGTGTTATCATAGTCGACGTTGGCAAGTATTTGGTGTAATTTGGTGTACTTAATTGTGAGGTCTAGCTTCCAAAGGGATGTAAAATCAGGTAATAAGGTCAAATAAGGTAATTTGTTCAATAAGGTCCTTTAAGTACCTTAAAGGTAGGTTAAGGTAGGTTAAGGTAGTTTCAATACATAAGGTAGCTAAGGATGGACACAAGTCCCGGTTCCGGTAACCGGTGACCTGCAGCCCCGGTAACCGGCGCAAAAAATGTGCGACCTGTGACTGGGTGCACACCCGTGGGAACCGGTACCGGAACCGGCCAGTCCCGGTTTTATGCAGGTAAACCGGCCGGTACCTGTGATATATGCAGGTAAACAGGCTGTTTACCTGCATAAAACCTGAACAAGGTTGACCTGTGACCGGGTGCACACCTGTGGGAACCAGCCGGTCGCAGGTGCGCCGGTATTCCCACGGGTTAAACCCGCCGGTACCGGAGTTTAACCGGGACTCGTGTCCATCTTTAAAGGTAGCTGTAAGGTAGCGGAGTTTAAATAAGGTAAGGTAAATTTATTAGAGGTTGATCGATAAGGCAGACAGTGTACTCTACACTGTTAGTAGGCTCCTGTAAGCTGTTGTAACAATCTTGGTATTTTGTTGGAATCCAAAGATGTGGTCTTAGGGCACAAGGAAGCTCTGGGTTGTTGGCGGCAACTGGCTTAGTTGTGGCTGAAGCTCGTGTGGATGGTTTCGATGAGCTGGGTTGTTGTGACATCAACAATGGTGTCTGGGATGGTGGCGTCAATGGTTAGGCTCGGGGCCCATAACCTATTAGAGGTTGATTGATAAGGCAGACAGTGTACTCTACACTGTTAGTAGGCTCTGGTCACACAGACACAGAGGAGACGAAGGTCCAGACACAGACACAAACAGAGAAAACACAACTTGATATTCCACAAGTACATACAGGCTTAAATACGAGTCCAGCGAGTTAATAATAAGTACAACGCGTGAAGCGTTCACAGACGGAGTGAGAGTAATAAGACGAGAGTGGAATGGAGCACAAGGTAAGTAAGTAGAAATAGACGAGAGCACGATAATAGGGCAATGGCGAGTGGGCAGGATAAAGATAGTACAACTAGTTCACATACCAGTAGTTACAGCGAGAGAGAACGTTCCATAGTAAGTATAATGAAGTTGATGGATGACGAAGTCCAACACTCCTCCTCAAACCTTTGCAAGTCCCATAGACGATGCGAAGTGTTTGGCTTTTGCTGAAGTCAAAGCCTTGGTGAAAATGTCTGCCGTCATGTCCTCGGTTGGACAGTAAGTAAGTCGAATGTTACCTTCTTCAATAGCATACCGAATGAAATGATACCGTATGTCGATGTGTTTGGTCCGTGCATGAAACCTGTCATCTTTCGCTAAAGCAATGGCTGATTGGTTGTCCGAGTGAAGTGTGATAGGTCCGGCGATTGGAGTGAACAACTCGGAGATGAGGTTTCGAAGCCAAATTGCTTCCTTGGCTGCATGCGTGAGAGCAACGTACTCTGCTTCTGTAGTGGATAGAGAGATGGTGTCCTGTCGCTTTGATGACCATGATACTGCTCCGCCATTAAGCATAAAAACGTATCCTGATATGGCATGTCTGTCCTCTTGGGACATTCCATCGGCGTCCGTAAATCCCTCGACAGGATGTTTCTGCACTCCTCCTGAAGTTAGCCAATAATCCCGGGTATATTTCAGATAAGCGTATACACGCCTAAGTCCGTTCCAATGAGCGATGCCTGGATTCTGTGAGAATCGGGCAAGAATGGCAACCGTATAGGTGATGTCGGGTCGTGTGGCAATGGAAAGATATTGGAGAGCACCAAGTGCTTCTCGGTAAGGCTTATCCCGCATGGCGGCGATATCCTCCACGGTCTGTGGCATCTGGTCTTTGGTGAGATGAATATGGGGGTCGAAAGGAATGGAGAGTGGCTTTATGTTGGAAAATCCGTAGCGGCTAAGAATAGCATCAATGTATGATCGCTGTGATAAACGGATAGATCTGCTGTGAAGTGATCTCTGAATCTCGATTCCAAGTAGCCAATGAATTTCGCCCTGATCTGTGACCTCGATAATCGCGCTGATAGATTTCTTCAGCTGTGCCATAATTTCCAGAGTTTTGGTAACCAATGTCATATCATCCACATGGATGAAAATGATTGTGAACGGGTTGGTGCGATAGAATACGGCATGATCAAAATCTGACCGTTTGAAGCCTAGCTTCGTCATGATTTCTCTGAATCGCAAATACCATCTTTGACCTGCTTGTTTAAGTCCGTACAAGGCAAGTTTGAGTCGAAGTACTTGTCCGGGTTTTACACCTAGATTAATGCCGGTTGGTGCCTTCATGTAGATCTTTTCGCTGTCATCAAGTTTGCCATAGAGATATGCCGATTTGACATCCATCTGATGAATGATCCAGCTGTGTTCAGCTGCGATGCTGAGAATAGTTCTGGCTGATGCGAGTTTGGCAACTGATGCGAAAGTTTCATCTGGAAAATAATCAACATCTGGGATTTGATTAAATCCTCGCACCACAAGTCTGGCTCTGTGACTAGTAAGCCGTCCTTGTTCATCTTTCTTGGTCCGATAAACCCATTTGGATGTGAGAATGTTTGCATCCGATGGTGCCGTGACTATATCGTAAGTTTCACGCTGGTTGAGTCTGGATATCTCCTCGTTCATGGCTTCTTGCCATTTTGGCCAGTCAGGTCGGCGCATAGCTTCTGCAACTGATAAAGGATCTGATTCGATTTCAGATGTGACTTGTGCAAGTGATGCTGTAAGGTATCGGAGTTCTGTGTTACCCTCTGCTGATCCTTCAATGATATCCCTGATTTTCTGAGTGGGTCGCCTGACACGTTTTCCGGTAAGTTGTTCCGGCGGGATGGGCTCTGCAATTTCGTCAGGTACAGGAATAATAGGCTGTTCCGACTCAGTGACTGATGTTTCCAAATTTTCCAAATTTCCATCCTCCTCCTCAATGAGTTGGATCTGCCTGTTGGAAATTGTTACGTTCCGTGGTAACTGTTCGTCGCTGTGGCCAATAGATAAAATATCCGTTAGATTCCGTGTCTATACCTATCCATCTTCCTTCTTGTGCCTGTGGTTCGAATTTTCCTGGCTCTTTCTCCTTCTTTACATACACTATGCTCCCGAATATTTGAAAGTTAGAAATGTCAGGTTTTTGATTGAACCGTTTTTCGTATGGTGTCGCCATATTTATTCCCTTCTTTGGTGTCCTGTTCCAAATATAAACCACGTACTTCATCATAAATCCCCATAGCCATTTAGGGAGTCCTGATGAAATGATTAGACTTCGTACTGCATTCAGTAGAGTCCGATGAGTGCGTTCCGCTATGCCGTTATGTTCCGGAGTGTCATGCACCGTTAATCTCCGCTGGGTGCCAAGTCGTTCCAGGTACTGATTAAATTCTCGGCTAAGAAATTCTCCCCCTCGATCAGAGTGAAGAATTTTAACAGTGATGCCATATTGAGTCTGGAGATTGGTTTGAATAATGACGTACTGGGTGAATGCTTCATCCTTGCTTTTCAGCAATGGTTCCTCTAACCATAGAGTCGCCTCGTCGACTATGGTGAGGGCATAAGTGCAACGGTTGATAGTCTGAACTGATGCGGGTCCCCAGACGTCCATGTGAAAAACATCTCCGTAATTCTCCGCTCGTGGAGAAGACCGTAATTTGGCAATCGGAAATCTTGCTGCCTTAGCTAGCAAGCATGTACGGCATTCCGGCTCGTCCATGTGAGATTTATCCAATCTCATCCCATTGATCTGGTTGTGTGCGAATAAGTGCTTAATATAAGCATAGTTCTGATGGCCTAAGATGCAGTGGGCGTCATAGAGTGATACCAGTCGATCTTTGGCAACATAAGCATATTCCTCCATGGGAATCTGGTAGAGTCCATGGATCTTTGGAATACGTGCAACGATCCTGTTGTTGGGGTCAGTCATGGTGAGTAAACCATTCCCAATGTGGATATTGTATCCATCATCATCGAGTTTTCCCAAGGAAATAAGAGTGTTGGGAATGTTGGGGCATAGGAGGGCATTATGGAGTGGGACGGTTCGAGTATTGCCGTGGTTATCAATTGGAAAATCCAAATGAAGCGTACCTGCCATGCTAGAATTAAAAGTTCCGGCATTGGCTGCTTGAATGACTTTAGTCGGAATAGACTTTAGATCTTGGAGGCTGTCCTCCATAGGAGTCATGTGGCTCGAGCATCCGGAATCAAATAGTATAGCCCCTCGGCTATGTGCTCCCATCATTGCTGTTTCGTGTTCATCAGCAATATCATTGAAATCAAATGTGAGATATGTTTCTGCTGTATTTGGGGACATCTGGAAAGATGCTGTCGAGTTTCCAAGCTCGGTGTAGGATTTGGCGGGAGGAAAGACGAAGCTGGTGTCCGATGACAACTCAATGGCTGCCCAAGATGATTCTGGGACTTCTTCAATCTGTGATGAAGATGCGGTTTCCTTCCCCTTTGGCCTAGATCTCCAATTTCCATCTGATTTCTTCCCCTCTTTCGGCTCGTGAATTTCCCTACTCTCTTTGGCTTGATTAGCCTGTGGCCGTTTAGGCGATGGACATGTGCTCGCAAAATGTCCTTTCCCTCCACAATTAAAACATGCGGAAGTAGACCTGTTAGGTCCGTTTGGTTTCGAGTTTCCTCGGCCCCTAGAAAATCCCCTCTGAGAAAATCCTCGACCTCGGAATCCACCTTGACCTCGAGAATTTCCCCATAGTTAGCCGATTCCTTCTTCCCCTTGTTGTGATGACTAGCACTACGTACGTGTCCCTGTGCTTCTGCACGAATGGTGGCAATCAATTCCTGTGTTGCCAGTTTCTTGTCGGTTCGAGATGTGACTACAACAAGTGCGTTTATGGTGGGTCTGAATTGATTGGGGATAGAGGATATGATGGTGTTGTTGAACATTTCATCGCTAAATTCGATGCCGCGGGTTTCAAGACTGTCTCGGATTTCCAACATAGTGTCTAGGTGTTCGTTAACCCTAGATGGTTCATAGCAACGCATGGTGTGAAGCTGTCTCTGCAGATGTGATTCCGTGAGCGCATTTTTGGAGTCAAAATCAGCGATTAAATTTGTCCACACATCACAAGTGTTGGTATAATTTCTATACCTTCGAAAAATGCCATCCGATAATCTGCCAATTAAAGCATTTAGCAAATCTGTATCAGATGATTTATCTCCTGTATTTCCGGCTTCTCGTGTGTCTGTTGCTTCATGGGGATTCCATGTGAGGTACTTGCCATAATTTATGGACTTTGCAGCTAATTCTACTCGACTTTTCCATGTGTCCCAGTTCGATCCATCCGGTTTAAGGGTGGTGACCTTGTCAAATGCTTTCAGTGCTTTGGACATCTCGTCGTCAGATGAGTAGCTATCTGATTCTTCTTTGTCTGATGATCCTGGATCGCCTCCGTCAGATGGTGGTGAGCTGTGAGGTAAGTCTGATTTTGGGATCAAAGGAGTATCGTGATCTGATGGTACAGGTGATGGAGCTGGTGGGGGCGGCGGTGGTGGCTGCGGCTTTGGCTGTGTTGGTTGTGATTGAGAGGCCTGTGATGCTTGTGATGATGCCCTTGATATTTTCGGGGCTGGCTGCTGTGGAGGTGATGTTGGTGCCGCTGGTTTGGGTACTGCCGCTTTCTCCTGGGATTTTTCAATTCTGTGTGCTATTCCAGATGTTATTTCTGGTATGTCTTCTGTAGGACTGGGTATGTCGTATCTGTTTGGACAGATTTTCCGGTTACAAAATTCGTATTTTCCAGTCTGTAAGCTGTTGTAACAATCTTGGTATTTTGTTGGAATCCAAAGATGTGGTCTTAGGGCACAAGGAAGCTCTGGGTTGTTGGCGGCAACTGGCTTAGTTGTGGCTGAAGCTCGTGTGGATGGTTTCGATGAGCTGGGTTGTTGTGACATCAACAATGGTGTCTGGGATGGTGGCGTCAATGGTTAGGCTCGGGGCCCATAACCTATTAGAGGTTGATTGATAAGGCAGACAGTGTACTCTACACTGTTAGTAGGCTCTGGTCACACAGACACAGAGGAGACGAAGGTCCAGACACAGACACAAACAGAGAAAACACAACTTGATATTCCACAAGTACATACAGGCTTAAATACGAGTCCAGCGAGTTAATAATAAGTACAACGCGTGAAGCGTTCACAGACGGAGTGAGAGTAATAAGACGAGAGTGGAATGGAGCACAAGGTAAGTAAGTAGAAATAGACGAGAGCACGATAATAGGGCAATGGCGAGTGGGCAGGATAAAGATAGTACAACTAGTTCACATACCAGTAGTTACAGCGAGAGAGAACGTTCCATAGATAGTAACGAAGTGAGAAGACTGTTCCATAGTAAGTATAATGAAGTTGATGGATGACGAAGTCCAACAAAATTGTCACCACCCTACACAACATATGTGTATGTAAATTAATTTGTATATAGGTAATAGCTTGAACATTATTGGAATTTGAAAGTACATGTATAGGCTATCACTACTAGAGTTGTGCAGAAGACACCCAGCCTTTGTTCCCTGTCCAATGTTCACAATGGCATCCACTCCTTGATGCAGGTCATGCTATTAGAACCACTGAACCGAGACAGTAATATTATACCCAGGTCTTCCAAGACTGGTAGTACCAAACTCGGCAGTACCAAGCTCGGTAATACCAAGCTCTTGGCAGTAGCAAAGTTAACATTAGCATGGATTCATGGTCCCAAACCAGATTCATTTATTTACCACTCAAGTTAATAAATATTAGTAATTGACGAAACATCCATAACATGTTGGCAGACCGGTATACCAGACCCAGTAGTACCACGACTTCATATTACAGAGCTATTAGAATCCAAAAACAGTTGTAACAGTTATTTGTTCAGTAATAATACTGTACAGATAACATCCACGAAGCCCTACATACACCATGCCTATTTATTTAACTTCAGCTTGACTGAAGTAGGCATGTAACATTCATAGACCAAAGTGAAATTTCTTCTTCCATGGTTTGGTAACAATGAGACTTTGGTTTTAATTAGTTAACTTTGAATAAAAGGTATCCTTCCCAGCTCAAGTTCCAACTATCAGGGGAGATCTACTTCAAAGGACAATAAGAGGGGTCGTAGAAAGAGCATACAGCACTGTCTTTCTAGCCACCCATCTTGCAATATTTATCATGTATTGTTATTGAAACATTTAAAACCTGTAAATAAATGTACTGTATGTACACAGTTATAGTGTTGTAGTGAATTAAAGAAGGCGTCAAATAAGCTCAACGTTCACTCCGGTCTAATAGCAAGAAGCCCTAGCAAACGCGCAGGGGAAAATCATATTGTAAGCTACCTTAAATAGACTACAGCTACGGAGAAATATACGGCGTAATATACATAAAACATAAAGTAAAAAACAAGGATAAATAGATAAATATCCCGCACGGTGTGCACTCTGGGGGAAACCAAACAAACAACCAACACCACAGGAGAAACTTCGGCAAGCAAATCAATTGCTCAGCTGATTCCATCGTCTCCAACACATAGAAGAGAAGGGCAGCTACAGGTTTCAGGTTATCAATCTGTTGCAGAAAAAATATCCTGGTGGTGGTGGGCTCTGGCTGCAGGCAGCAGGAATCATGCAACCATCAGTGATCAGGCTGTGAGCCTATTTAGTAGGCAAATGATGTGGCATGCCCAATGAATAGTCTAGCTTAAGGGATGACTGGTAGGGGTTGAAGGAGATGGCTCTGGGCCCAGAAAAGAGATTTGAAAAATTTAATCTGGTAGTACCAGACCCGGACCCCTGGCACCTGGGCCCTGGTATTGAAGTGGAGGTAATTAGACTAAAGATAGCCTAGAAGATAGTCGGTCGAGGAAAGCTGAATAGATTATGACTCGTATATAAAATATGGATGGAAAACAATCTAGTCAGCGAGAGAGAAACAGAGAGAAACAGACCTTTTAGTCGCCACGTAGACAACATTATTTGATCCGGTTGGAGGAGGTCAAAGCAGAATATATTGATCTAGTGATCAGATCGACGCGTACACCGCACACGACAACGAGCACTAAGAGAAAATCGGAGAACGATGGCTTAAAGCCTCTGAGAGTCTTAAGAGAGAGAGAGATGATGGGGATCAAAGAGATAGATTTTCTGTCGAGCTTCTACTTTATAAAGTAAAGAAAAAAGAGCAGATGATGTCATGACAGGACAGGAAGTAAGATAAGTTGTCGAACTATTCCTAATCGCGCATTTGCATGCGCTCTCTAACCGCGTATTGGGTTACCACTTGACGCGTTCCCGCCCATCGAACAGAGGTGGCAAAGCTCTACGCAGTGATGGACTAGTCCACTGGCGACGGGCTGGTGACCCAGATACGAGGTAGGAACGAATGGGAAAGGCAATCAGGGCAAGTCAAACGGATCATATGTAAGAGAGGGTGAGAAGTTAAATAGAGTCGGTATTAAAAAGGGGTATGAATAGAACCCCGAGAAGTATATGTATTGATGAGGGGTCGACCAGACCCTACTACAGTATTACCGACCTTGGTACTACCAATCCGGTAGTCCCAAGGTTGGTAAATGCCCGGTACTGCCTACCCCAGGGGGTCAATATTTGATGAAAAATTGGCCCTAAGTTGGGACATTGAAACGGGTGACTGAAGTGTCAGATCAGGTCCAGTATCAGGGTCAGTTGCGCGTATTTTCTAACCGTTTTTAGTGCTAGCCTGTATTCGTTTCTTAAATGAAGAGCCTGTGTGGTTGTCGTCATTGATATACACCGTAACTGTAAGATACAGCTTGCGGTACGGCCCTATGAGTGCCTGTAACTGTACAGTGTCCTTTAATAATTGAGGGTCCTGGGGCTTCAATTGGAGTTAGTACTTGTGAATACAAAGCTCAATTTCAGCAAGGTGTTTATGATTGTCTGGCTGCTTGAACTCATGCAAAGTGCAAAGCCACCAATAGAAGTGGTTGGGAACTTCTCCCATACATAATGGCCTGAAGGTTGAAAACAAGTTTTGTTCATTTTGCCTAGCATCAGTGGACTGACAATAGTGTGGCTTTTGCTGATCTCTGGACTGAGCCCAGGAGGAGTCCAAAGCCAGTATCTATCAAGCACTATATCCTACTAAGTATACTTGACAATGTTCAGTATCTTTATGCAGGGAAGACCAGTGCTGACAGCGACAGTATAGCTAGTAGCGCCAGTGAACAGTACAAGTAACGCTCCATAGTACATCATGCACTCAATATGCATATGGACCGATATTACAGCTTGGATGATCCTAATGAGTAGTATACACTAAGCTTACTGTAGAGCTGGGTATCAATCATGCCGGATGGTGTAGTATTTGAGCTCCTTAAGAAGCTCCCTGAGTTGCTTTCTCCGACACCAGCTTGCTTATGTATATCGATCTGAAAGATATTGTGGTTAGTTTTTAGAGAGATTTGTGGTTATTTTTGTAGGGAAAAAAGTTACTTCATAATATTGACCAGTTCAGTTCATCAAAAATGTGCGGCACTACTATCAAGCTTCGGACTTATGGGCCACAGAGCGGGAAAAAACAATAACAATAAAAGAAGTGTGCGTGTCAGCGGTCACACCGCGTAATAGTCCCCACACTACTCCTTCTCCCGTAATACCTGGTATTTGAGTCCAGCCTAGAGCTGCACCTTCTCACGCCTCATACTCTTGAGCAACAAGCGCTCCGACTCACTACACCGCACCTTACTTCACTCCTTATTATCCAATTGGTCAGGTTACCTACTACTCCTTGTTCCCTCACACTCTAATGCTTATGGGACCGTGCCAGTTACCCATTCTTTCCTTGTCTTATAAGGGTGACACCATGTATCGTTTTCTCATTTTTTTTATTTAACTCATATTATCTGAAGAGAGCTTCGGTAACGCCAAGGGTAGCACTAGGAGGCTAGTGAATTAAGTCTTCCTCCATTTTACTTGTCCATGTCACTGCCAGTAAGTCCGAATTTTCTGCCACGACAAGTTCCCTCTGTCTAACTTCAATCAAGGACGCCTTCAGCCGTGTGGTTCCTGTAAATTTTTTGCTACTGACCCACCATACGCCCTTGATATTGCCATTACATTCATAAAGTTCATGTACTACTTTATACCCTACCCCTCGATCTACAAACATTCAGGGAGTCACCTAACTTGCCCCAACGTAAGAAACAGCCTCATTGAAAGTTAATCTTCAGCAGAATATTATTGTAATTACAGCAGTAGGAGCAGCGTTTGGTATATTGGCGTACCTTGGGATTGAACTTATTGTTTCGGCATAGATCTGGGCTTGCGTTACCTGAGGGAGAAACCAGAGCTTTGCTTAAGAACAAGAATTTAACACTGGCGGCAAGGACTGGCGCAGTTGATTTCCCACTGCCATTAACGCAGTGGGCAACGCAGGGGCAACGCAGTCGTTTTTGCGATGATGTCATTCTATTGAGACGGAGTTCCGAGCCTTCCGGCTGATTGATCTTTGTTAACTCTTTGTACTATGCATCGAAATTTCTGGCTTAAGAGATATAGTCCATTGTGTCTACATCTACTGTTGAACCAAGCAGTGTTCAATGGACACCAGACATGACTGGGTTTTGAATGTCAGTTCCTGTAATTGCGGCCAGCGGGACTCAGTGTTGTAAATACTCGGCGCAGGGAACTGAATAAGCCGTGAGGCTTGAGAGATAGAAGAGAACTGGATAACTACTATAGATACTGGCTTTGGAGAGAGCCTTATATACTGTACATACTGTATAATATTGCTAATACGATGAGTAAGGATACGGACATATGAACATACCGATCCGGCTACCTAATCTCCGGAGTTGCCACATCGGCAATATACAACACTCAGGTGCCGCGTTATAGCGCCTAAATCCTTCCCACCACCAATTACCTGGTTTCCGATGTTCCCTTATGTTTACCACATGAACAAGGAAGCGTACTCTCTAACTTTAGGTAAACAACATATTTCTAAATACAATATGTAGCCAGGCAGAAATTTCCCAAAAACTTACTGATTTATTCATGTCAATATATGGTTTTTCTGCCATTTCAATCACCCAAGAGGGGATGTAGCCAGGGGGCTTCATCACTAATGTAAAATACTGCATAATCATGTTATAGCAGTCCCTAGCACCTCAAATATACCAGATTTAGTATCAGCCCAAGGTAATGAGCTTACAGTAAGTAGTATAAGTAACTGATCTCCAATGTTTGCTGTTATCATCACAATTGTGCCCCCAGCCTTATCACAATGTCCAAGCAATACAATAATGAGCTGCACAGAATTGAGAGTACTAGTAGTATTTTCAGCATTTGGCTGACATACTACTACTTAGTAAGTATGTTATTGAGAATTTTCAACTATCAATAGCAAGTTCTCAGATAATTAGCATGCAATGAATAAAGTATCATAGAGTCTAGACCCAATCACCCTCTGAGACCCATGGATGGGAGCTTCTAATTTGTCCAGTGCCTGCTCCCTGTTCATGCTCTTGCCAGTTCGTGCAGATGATTGCTGTGTATGCCAAGCACTTATTGCAGTGACTTCTCGGTTCTAGCCTGGTAAATGTTAGCACTATCCCTTGGAGCCAGAAGTAGGAGCGCGCTTGAACAGGCCTGAACTCTGGGATCACTTACTTATAACGCTGCGGGGAAGGTCCATCAGGCATCAATCATTTACATATTGACTTGCGGCCGGCCGGAACTCCTTTCAATAGAATGACGTCACAAAATCGACTGTGTTGCCCCCTGCGTTGACCACTGCGTTAATGGCAGTGGGAAATCAGCTGCTCCGGTCCTTCATGGTGATTTGTAGCGAGGAGGATGCGGCCGCTGGATATGGTACCCAGGAGTATAAGGCCATTTGGATGTTTGAGAACGAGTAAGGGGAAGATAGTCGCTAGAGCTGAATGATATTTTCTTGGCTTTATGCTCGATTGCATGCTGCACGGCAGTTAAGATATGATGGAACCATGATGAAGTATTTCCGATATCAAGGATATCATCCAAGCTTCGAGCCATCCATTGGTGAATATCATAGTGGGTGTGCATAAAGTATAAGGCCATTTGGATGTTTGAGAACGAGTAAGGGGAAGATAGTCGCTAGAGCTGAATGATATTTTCTTGGCTTTATGCTCGATTGCATGCTGCACGGCAGTTAAGATATGATGGAACCATGATGAAGTATTTCCGATATCAAGGATATCATCCAAGCTTCGAGCCATCCATTGGTGAATATCATAGTGGGTGTGCATAATGGACCATTATGCACACCCACTATGATATTCACCAATGGTTAGGGCTCTGCACCGGAACCGTATTTACGGTTTATACGGACGGTTTATACGGTTACGGAACCGTACCGTATAGACCTCTGAAGCATCTTGATACGGTACGGCCTATGGTAAGGTAAATAGCCGTATTCACCGTATTTTGACGGCCGTTACGGCCGTAAATACGGTATACAAGATAAACTGGCGAACGCAGTCCCCACAAACTTTACATAAGCGTTACATAACAATCCGTGGCTATGATCCTGGCGCTTAATTGCACGCTCAGGCTGTTCAGTGTTAATCTAAACTGAGAGGCCTCTGGCCTGGTATATATTCTCAACCCTAACGCTAAAGCGGGGGCGCTGCCCCGGACCCCCGCTTAACCCTAAACCTAGCCCCAAACCCTAACCAACCAACCCCAAACCCTAACCAACCAACCCAAACCCTAACTGACCCAGCCCCAAACCCTAACTGACTCAGCCCCAAACCCTAACTGACTCAGCCCCAAACCCTAACTGACCCAACCCCAAACCCTAAACAACCCGCGCTGCGCGCGGGCGTAAAAACCCTAACGCCTAACCTGACCTAACCTAACCTAACGCTAGCAAAGTTGTATAACTGAGAAAAAAAATTGCCAAAAGCGAGAATTGAACAGCGAGCCTCAAGCTTATTATAACAAACGTGACGCGATAACCACTACACTAAAGCAGTACGTTTCATTGAAGATGTAGCCCAAATATATCGGCTAATTGCTGTGAGAGCGTTATGCAATGCTTATGTAAAGTTTGTGGGGACTGCATTTGTGATAAACTGAGCAAACACGGAGCCTGTTCACTAAAAGGAACATCTTTCATTTTTTAAAACCCAATTATCTCTTAGGGAACTAGTTTATAACTAGTTTATCATATCTTTCAGCTGTATATATATATATTTATTAGGTGGTGAGACTTTGAGATGAGCCTGGACCGTCGGCATCTCCGGAACTCCTCATCAACCCCATATTCTTGCCATATTCTGTCTTGGAAGCAGGAATAATTGATTAAACCTACACCTAAGAGTATCTTCCGCTGATATAAACTTGATTGTAACTATTTTATGGACCCATGGTACCCAAATTTTTTCTATCTAGTACCGTACGCTGTATTGCCGTATTACGGCCGTACTTTTACGGTACCGTAACCGTCACACACATGGAACTACAGTTGTACGGTATGGTCACGGCCCAATTGTAGCCGTATGGCACCGTAAAATATACGGCCGTAACCGTATACGGTACGGTGCAGAGCTCTAATAATGGTAGAATGTAATAGTTGGGCACTTGCATCATGAACGGCAGTACGCATACACATGGTCTCCACCATTGGCCAGGGTTGTGCATTTAGAATTGTATTCTCCTCCAACAGCCATTCCTCCATTGCAATATGGAATTGGTTGACAGCTCAATATAGCTCCGACCGAGTCTTGTGGTGTATGTTGGATGTATTATTTGCTTCGGTGCCAGCTCGGAATACATTGATTGCCTTCTCAATTGAATGTATGGTAAGGTCCTTAAAAAACTGGATTTGACTGGCTGCAATTGTGGATTCATACTTGAGGATTGAAATTATTTGAATGAAAACTATATACCAGGAACTACAGTCGACATGCTTTCAGCGCCGCTTGCAACAGTATCGTTATCATCAGGCTCAGGGTTTCCAGTTTCTGTAGTTGAGAGAGCAAGTCAACAAAAATTGGGGGTTGCACAAGACCAGGTGTGATTGAAGAAGTACCAGCCGTCGCCATTGATGTTCCAGAAACAGGAGAAACAGGAGTAATTGATGGAGTAGTTTCTACAATTCAGAATTATCACAAGTTATAGTATTATACATATTTTACATGCATACCATGAGTGGTAAGATTTCCATGACAGTATTCATTGTATAGTTCACCTGGACTATTCTGGAATCAGATCCAAGAAACGGGCTTAGAGTATAAGATAACTTACTCAATATCATACTGGTTTACCTATGATTCACTCTGCATAGAGTCATCCCACTGAACAAGGAAGTCAAGTGATACAGGCTATAAAAATTATTTTGTAGCTGGAGTTGTGGAGCAAGGAAGGAAGAAAGAGTGGAACTCACGTTGGTATGAGTATTCTTCCGATGAGTGATAAACCCCAGAACAGAGTAAGTTGTCTGAGATTTGAGATCATTGTTCCTGTCTTCTGCAATGTCCAGGACCATAAGGAGGGGAAGAAAAAAATGTTTTAAAATGTTTGTACCTTCTGAGTCCATAGAGTCATCATTCATTCGTGATTTTCCCTTCGTCCGCCGTGTCTTCTTGGAGATATTTGTGGAGATGAGCCGTTCATTGAAGTCGACAATCTGATTTGCCGTTTTTGCGGCCTTGGTGATCTCCCCTAGCATTAATAATTTTAGAAAATAAAATTTAGATTCCGATAAAGACATACCCGACGATGCTTTGATTTTCTTTGCAGACCGAACACTATGCTTCTTGATAGCAACTTTAATGCTAACCTTGGTTTTGTCTGCCATTTTTGTGTCGTGAACAGAGACTAGTGGCAGAAATGAATGAACTAGTTTCACTGACTGAAGTATGGCCCACATACCCTTGGTCTTAAAGCCTTGAGAAGCAGAAGGTAAAAAGTCTGAGTGCTTTTGGCAATGCCCCACCCATTGTAAGTATGTGATTTGCTGAGGTGTAAGTGAAGAGAGTTCTGTGGAGAGCTCAATGCGCACAGTCAAATTAAAATTTGATGGATACATACCAGCATTAGGTGATGGTTTTGTCCAATCAGTACCATCAGGAGCAAGAGGCCATGGTCCAGCAGTATAGAACTGGTCACCACACTAAATTTTAGGATAGCCTTTTCGGAAAGCATCAAAGCTAGGCTTCAAGGATCCAGGAAGCTGTGCGGCCGCGTACAGACACTGTTGATACATGCAACATACGTGGAAATCGACCTCGGATTGGGGGGGCATAATCAATTGTACTTGATTGATAAGATGAGTGTCATTGGACAAACTCAACTAAAACGGTATGCACTAGATTTCATCTTCAAATTCTGGGAGCCCAGAATTGGCAATGCTAGAATTACTGCAGAAAAGCACAATAAATTAATACTGAGAAATAAATGGTGGGCTACTCACTCTTCAGTCACAGGCTTTGGTGATGAGATTCCCTTCATTGTGGGAGTGAAGGGAATAACAGAACCATCAGCGCCTCCTGCAATGTTCATCGAAACACGGCCATCAAGAGTGACAGCTTGAGGATAAAGCACAGAGACCCAGCGATGATAGGGGTAACTATGGGTAGGTGGGCAGAAGACAAAACAACACAAACACACACACAATCAGACTTTTGAGTCCTGGGGTAATTCAAGATTGATCAATGGACTCTATTGCACAAAATGCTCTATAGTCTCTGGGGTTCTCTTTGTACTTAAACTATTCCTTTCAAAACAAGACTCTGGACTTCAAACTGTTGAAACTAGATTACCGCTTATGAGTTGTATCTAATCAGTGATGTGAGTCGACTAGACGCACTTGCTATACGATTGATGAACTGTCAATATATGCTATGTTGAAACTCACCCTCAAACACTAGACGCAGCCTCTACGCAGGTTCGTATAGATGTAGTCAATTATGCCATTCGCTATTAGTCTTATGATACATAGCTTGTACGCTGCCTTGCAGTACCTATGAACAATACCTATAGAATTACCATACGGACTCCATCTTCTAGGGTACATTATGCACATGTATATGCACTATGTTTAGCAGTACAACTCAAGTAGACTCATACATTGTTATAGGGTTTATTATATTCTGTAGTATAAATACTGTAGATATTTTACTGTAACAATAACCAAGAATCCTACTATTCGTCTGGACACTTGTTCTGCTCTCAACCAGCACTCTTACAACTCCTGTAACATCCTTACACTCTCAGGTGAGTATGCTGTTGACCTTGTGTTGACTGACCGCTGTTTCTACAGGTTATGGGCCCCGGATCGCTTCAACACATGTTGTGCCCTCCATTGTGCTTACTGCGCTTGGTTAGACAGTGTTCAATGAACGTCCAACGCTCATTCCTGGAGTGTACGAAGTTTGCGTGTTGTGCATAGCTGGTCATGGTACATGGTAACATTCATGGATCGCATTTCTCTCCATTCCTGCATTGTTCAAAAATATACATGACTTTGCACACTGACACACACATGTATTTACATAGGCACCCGATGATCGAACGAACTGTTTAAGGGTTTTGCTGTGATGGCATTCCCTTTAGGGTTTTATTCCCTGCCAGGTAGACTTGGGGTCACCGCTATAATAGCCATAAAAGTGTTCATGTGCATCCGCTGGCAAACTGCAAACGATCATTGGGTTCTTGGCCTTCGTAGAATAATTGTACATACACATTACCTACCTGCTGCTTGCCTTAAGTTCTTCACATGCCGAAGGGATACTGTTCAATTGTGCTGCAAAGCACATCTGAACGTTGACTGAACGCATATTCTTGGCATTCAGTTACCCTATTTGTGTTCTGATCAACTTAAGTGACTGAGTCCGAATTGGAATGATCGGATCAGTGGATGGATAATTATATGTGATCAACACTGAAAACACTTGTCACGGGTTTCCAACTTTGTTGTTGTGATCTGTGTTCATAACTTGTGGAAGCACGTCACTGACTGTTGCTCTACTTTTTCTACAACCTTATCAAAACATGTCTCTCTCAAACCTCTCTAGTGTTCCTCTCCTCAATGGGGCTAACTACCCCTCCTGGTCCAGTTCAATGACAGCGCTCCTTAGAGCCTCTCGTTGTAGGTCTGTTGTTGTTGGACAAATCCCTCGCCCCAAACCAACATTCCGCAAGGCAAGCGCCTCTGAAGTTGCTGCTGGCACTCACAAGTCTGGCAAAGAAGTGGAGACCACCACTGCTGAACGGCAGAAAGAAATTGATGACTGGGATAGCATTGACGACCAAGCCATGGGCTCAATTGCCCTCCGACTTCCTGATGACATCAGGGCTACTGTCCTAAAGTCTGACTCTGGTGAGACTTGGGACAAAATCAAAAAGATCTATGGCAAACCTGCCTCTGCCGGCACTTTTGGCATCTTCAAAGAGGCCATTAACTTCCAAATCGACGGAAGAAACGACCCTACTTTTGCCCTAGCATCTTTAAACTCCACCTTCTCCCGCCTTGATGGCTCTGGTCTCATTCTTCCCGAACCGGTAAAAGCTATGATTCTCTTGGCTGCTCTTCCTACTCAATGGGATAATCTTGGGATGACAATCCTTTCTCAAGATGCTACTCTTCTTACTCCGTCCAACATGATGCCGATCATTCAGGACGAGTACCGCCGCCGCCAATCCAATGCTACCTCGCTCGCGGCCCACATCTCCGGCGTCAAACGTCAATCTGACTCCAAGTCCTCTTGGAATGATCAGAAGAAGAAGAAGGACACTAAGAAGGGAGCGCCTTACCCGGCAAGCAAACCTTCCAATGACTTGTCCTCTACTTCTGACAAAGACAAAAAGACACCCCGCGGAAAGAAAGGAGGAAAAGGCAAAGAAAAGGCTCATGAATCGGCTGAAGTGGAGACTTCCAATGTGTCTAATTTCGCCACCTGCCTTGCCTCGCGCATTAACGACAGCTTCCTCCGTGAAGCCTCCCACGACTCCGTCCTTGACAGGATGAAGATCGAGGAAGTAGAGGTCGATCTCTCTGATCACCTTTGGCCTCAGACTAAACTCAAAATTGACATTGACGAGGAAATGTATGGCTCTGGAGACGAGCGCCTTATTTTCTGGCAAGCTTCCCTTAATAGTCTTAAGGAAAAATTCACTGACCAATTGCACTCATTACAACAGATGTTCAATAATATGGCTGAAATATAGTTATGTCTCCTCCTAGTACCTACTCAAATTTCGTCTCTATGGTCGGGGGACACATGGAGTATAGGGTGGGAGGGCGGGGGACGTCGACGGAGCCTGTTCGGACTCGGTTTGACCCCCACTCCTGTCCTATATCATCATGCTATGCAATTATTTGAAAATGAGGCATTTATCCCAACAACTGATGTAACCATGTTCTGGGACCGGAGAAGTACCCTGGATACCGGTATTTCGATGCCGTCGGATGCCTATGCACTGCTTTCGTTTGTTCTAGTGCTTCAGGGTCTCTGGTACATTTTATTTCTTGCCCCAGATTGCCCTTTTGCATGTTCTAAGTTTTATACCCTTAGTAAGGTATTATCATTCTGAGTAAGCATTTCCTATGGAAGGGAAAGCTTGTAATCGAATGCTAACTAGTGAAACGATGTAAGAATCGTCTAAATGGTCTGGAACATCGAAGGTTGAATAGAAAACGGCCTCCTGGTGAGGTAGTTTCAAGTAAATCAATTATATCAAATTCAGAGTATGGGCCGAAATGGCTGATGTTTTGATATCAATGTTAGGCCGTCGTGCGCGTGAAGCGGTGGCAATACAGGCGTTGTACGAGCTTGTCCGATTTGGGTTTCAGTGAACACAGCACTGGGAGAAGTCCTCCAAGTGGTATGAACACTACGTATCATGCAAAGACTATCCAGTAGTGAGCTTTAAGTCTAGTTTTAGACTCAAAAAGTCTCGGGGCGTATCAACGGTATGAACATGGTGATAACATGCAGGATCACGTTAACTTCTATGCTCTTGAGAACAAGAAGCTCTCTGACACTGACGCTTTTGGAGACCAGTTCCTTGCGGAACTTATGCTCACTTCTTATCCTCGTACTGTCGATGACTCTCCTAACACTTGGGAGACGTTTACCATCATCACTCTTGCTGCCGTTACTGAAACAAACAAGCTCACCTCTTCTTTTGTCACCTCCCGCCTCAACGCAGAGTATCGACGTCTCACTTCCGGTGATGATTCTTCCGAGGCGGTTAATGCTGCCGCTGTTAGAGGGAAATCTAAACCAAAGAAGAAACCCAAGAAAGGTCCGCTCTGTTCCTACTGTCACAAAGGTCCTCACCTTGTCAAAGACTGTAACCACAAGAAGCGAGATGAGGAAGCATCCCGCCGCACTGCATCCGCTCCTAGAAGCAGTGGGAGATCTAATAGGAAGCCTACTGCCGCCGCTGCCCAACTCTGATAGCGATAGCTCATCGGATGAGGAGGTCAGTGCAAAAGTCGCTTCCACCTACTCAGAATTTCCCTCTGTCCATCATTCAAGTTCTGATTCTGTCCATGTCTTTATCTCCACTGATGTTGCCACCTTCCTTGCCAAGACAAGCAACGACAAGAGTTACATTGACTCTGGGTGCTCTCGCCACCTAAGTCCACGCCGTATCATGCAAAGACTGTCTAGTAGTGGGCTTCAAGTCTAGTTTTAGACTCAAAAAGTCTCGGGGCGTATCCCAGTGATATGCCCATGGAGGGATGCCATGCAATGTTCATTCCTACTGGTGCAAGTGGTGGCGTCCCGCCATGCAAACGCAAACCAGAGAAGGAGAGTACAACAGGTTTATCAAGCCTCACATACAACCCAAGCTCGACAAGGTGAAACTGGCCGCCCCCCCAGCCTGAATCGTTAGGAAGATCTGGGAGACTGAACATTGTTGTAAACCCTCCCTCAGAGTCTCCCTGATCAAAGTGCATGCCACCAAAGAACCCAAGCTGTTTTGAAAGATCATTGACTAAATAAGTTTAGGAATGATCAGTTGATTTTGATACTGATAATAATAATTGTGAACTTACCGCAATGATGGACTTGGGGCGTCGCAAGGTTCATTTGGACTGCTTGAAAGCACACGTTTTCTTCACAGCCTACACAAGGAACATTGTGGGGCTCGGCAGTATCATGAAGAATCCTGTAGTCCTTGGCATTTCGTGTTCGGAAGGCATTAACCGCAGCACGGGTTGTAGTCTAGGTATAACTGAGATCAGACAAGGAGAAAAATGTATGATTTGCACATACTGGTAACTGATACAAGTTTTTGCTGGTATTCTAGATGCTCTTGCTCCTCCTGACAGAGTGGTCCCCGCACATTTCCTCTGGCTCAAGGGTCAACAAGATTTTTGGGCTTCTGATGATTGAGTGCAACAGAATAGCATTGAGCACCTTTGATCTTAATTGCCCTTTGGTGGCATTTCTCAAATCGAACCTGATCGTTGGTGCGCTCGGCACGCGGGCCAAGAGTCTCATCGTGAAAGCCATATCGCCAGCAACAAGTTCGCCTAAGCCTTGTGATAGAAATTAGATATATTTAAAGAAGTGAGGCCACTGAATTACCCAATGCAGCCATTTTTTCATTTGGACCTTGAGGTACACCCAAATTCTCCTTCACATAATTGAAGAAAAATTTATTGTATGCTTGATTGCCAGCAGGCCAAGGTATGATGAGTGTTCTCTGAATAATGTCCTTTAGATCTGCACCCACAAGGATATGGGATGGCACTTCAAATACTGCGGGAAGGTATTTGTTGTGTCCCTTGCCAAAGTCGAGCCGTTTCCCTTCCGGTACCATGTTATCAGTAACCGTCCAAGGGTCATAATGGAGCTGATTTCCATTGGACAGTTCTGATGGTGTCAGAAACAAGTTACTGGAGGGTTTTGGGATGGAATGTGAGTTCTGGGGCTTTGAGTGTGTATGAGAGCGCAAACGAGACTTGCAGATTTTTTTAGGGGCAACCAAGTGTGGTGCTGGCTGAAGCAGATCATTGGTTGACTCAGATTGTAGATGATTTAAGATAGCCATGGTACGCGATGAGCATCCCATCGTGATTGATATATGAATATGAGCGGGCAATGAATGGAGCAATGAACGGCCCTTTCCGGCATGTAATGTGCCTTCGCAACGATTTCCCGCCAGCCGACAACCCAAGTATATTACAATAAATATATAATGTGAGCGCAGCAAAAAATTCTACCAAGCCACCCGATGCAGCTGTACTATTTAAATAAACCCAGTAAGTTGCTGTCCCCCAAGTGTTACAGGGTATATTAAATATCTCCTCCTCCAGGTGTCATATTTGGCAATATGTGGGCAGGAGGATGTACATGTGAGTAACCATCAAAATTCGCATTTTGATGGATTAAATGCTAATAATGAGTTTCTAAGCGTAGGTAGGACCTCGAAACTTGGTAGGTACACTCTCCTACATAGTATACACTCGATCCATGTCCAAGAACCATTAATATGGCACCAGAGGCAATGGTATGCACTGATTCCTATAGATTCTGCCTCAAAATTCGATTTTTATCCATAGTAGGCCCAGAAACCATGCAGCTGCCCAATTCTGCGAAAACCGGTCATGTGACCCCATCAAATGCGAACCAGTGAACCAGGGAGATATTTAATACCCTGATATGCTGACTCTGGGCTATGCATAAAATGCTACTATGAAGCTGAATACCTCACACCAACACCAACACACACCAAAGATTAACATGAGTTCAAGGGGGTTATCATTGAACAAGTCAGAATTCTTATTGCAAGTACATACATCAGCATCATATTTGCAAGGTTGTGATAGTTTTTCTGTCTCGAGATTCTAACGAACTCGGGCATGCTTTAATCTTTATCTTTCAATTGCCTGAACTTTAGACTTTAGACTAAAAGTACAATTGACAGAGAGAGTATGCGCTACTCACAACACTCTCACTGCTATTAACTTTCTGGAGCATAAGGTAGTTACTGAGGACTTTGGTTTTCTTTCTTTATACTTTCTTATTTCATTTAACTTGTACTCTTGTTTAATGTGCACTTGTCACTAGAAGACACAAACCAACCACACCAACCCTGTAACAGGAATGGGGGGAGGAAAATGCTTGCCTCCATTTCGTCTGGAACACCTTCTTATATACTGTATTTCAATATCACAGTGTAAATACACCATATGAGTTGTGCGGGAGTACATATGCTCTTGTTATTCAATAAATAGCTCATGAAATATTTATTTCACGCGCTGTCTTAAATCTGCGGGACGCCGCGGCATGATCTGGGAATGATCCCGGAACCTCGGCACATCAATCATCATACATCAATCTCCTCGGGGTCGGCGATACATTAATCTCCTCACATCAAATTCTGATGGGAAGTCCTGCTTGGACCGTTTAACGTTGATACTTGTTCCTTCTGTCTAGTAATCTTCTAGTTGTAATAAGATACCCTTTGGATCGCTTCAATAGTCTGAATATAAGTCATATTTGTGGTGGGTTTCAGTATTCTTTGCACTATCATTGATTACAACTGTGTTCTGTTGCCGAGACTCAGTTTTGATGTCATCAACAATTAACATCTGTGTATTTTAATGATGCCGCGCGGTAACAGCGGATTCTAGAATACTTTGTACAGTGCATATGTCTAATGCAACATGTCTTGTTGCCAAAAACACGCATATACTGCATGTTTATGCCCAAACAATTCTGAGCCGTATCAAGCCCCTGTAACATTTGGGGGACAGTAACTTACTGGGTTTATTTAAATAATCCCCACAGTAACTACTGGGGGTATTTAAATAGTACAGCTGCATTGGGTGACCAATCATAAAATGTCCAATGTAAAGCTTAGTACTGTTACCGGTACCACGCCTGCCGCGGATCATGGCACGTACCTTGCGGCCAAATACATCCCAAAGGCTAAAGGGCTCTCGATCTTCCAGCCAAATCTCCCCTGTTGAATAGCCCGCTTATATCTGCATTTATTATAAGTGCCTAATAATGAAGCGGTACCAGGGTTGGTGGCAATGGGTATATGTATATCATTGTCGGCCTCAAGGGTGGAGTAGGTGGGAGAGCCAAGGATGGTTTTTGTTTTAAATTTGACGATTGAATTGACTTCCTGATCCTGGATCCAGGCCCAAAAACCATGGTTTGATGCATCTTCTCATATTTATTGTAATGCTACCTAGCATATCCAGCTAGCCACTGATAGGTAATTTTAAGTACTCCAAGTTGCTACTGGTCTATAGACCTTACACCGGGGGCAACTCACTGAAGCAAATAATACATCCAACATACACCACAAGACTTGGTCGGAGCTATATTGAGCTGTCAACCAATTCCATATTGCAATGGAGGAACGGCTGTTGGAAGAGAATACGATTCTAATTGCACAACAAATTTGGCCAATGGTGGAGACCATGTGTATGTGTTGACACGCCGAATTACGCTGTACGCCGAAATTCAAGCGAAATGTCATCATTTAAAGACCCCGTGAAACACGTCACGTCACTACCTAGGGTATGTTATGTATTAGACACTTTGAAGGTCCACTTCAGGTATCTAGTATGTAGAAACCCATTTGAAGGGAGATACACTATGTTTTAAGAGGCTACATTACTGTGCAAGGATGCATCGTTGACCCACAAACTCAAAATCAATCAAATTGATTTACCTAGATTGATTTAGGCTTGCCAGATCTAAAGTCTATTCAATTAATACTACCTACTACAAAAAGTCCTATACAGGGATATACAAGACAGTATTAAAATAGATGAAGAGAGACGAATGAGGGCAAGCATAATGCGAACCCATATCCGTTTAAAGTAAGAGAATCGAAGCACTGGTTCCCTGGAACGAACCACAGAGAGAAACTAGACGATTAGTGATGAATTAGGCGCCGGGGATCAAAGTGGCCCGGCGCCGGCAGTAAAAGAAAGGCGGGGCGCGTCCTAGCGACATGCCTATAATAAAATTTATTTGGACCGACCTACGGGACGGTCCACATGTATACAAGTACCCGGTAGGACCCGGGAGGAGAAGAGAAAAGGGGAGATACGGAACGACGCCGCAAACTTGAACCGCGGGACGGACGGACCGCCCGGCGCTTAAAGCGCATCAGAGTCGAACCACTCATCGGGAATGCATCGTTCTTCCCTCCCCTCCGTTACTTATTAAATAAAAGATGTAGAAAAGGTGTAATATGGGTAGAGGACCCATGAGACAATGATATAGAGCCCTGGGGACAGTGTAGGAACCAGGAGAACACTTATAAGCTCAGTTATGGCTTAAAAGGGCAACATGAGATTTATCATCTTGGCTCTTGGCAAGCCAAGAGCGTCTTACCAACCCATGGTACCTTAATTAAGAAAATTTCAAGGACCTAGGAGTATAAAAAGGCAAGGAAATGAAGAGAAAAGCATTCTTTCTTACCCCCACCAGGTGTAGTAGCTCCTTATCAGGCTACTACTAAAAGATTGAATTGATATAAAGACTGGGATTTACAGAGAGAAATTGACAAGCAATTGAACTTGAGTAAAGAGACAGAAAGAGATTCAGTGTGAACTGAGTGCAGAGAAGTTAAGACAAAGACTTAGACAGGACTTTGATTATTATTTTCAAACCACAGTTAGGCTGCAGTCAGAGCTCTGTCTGAGTTATAGGGACACCCTCTGGTCAGTTGTGACTTGTGTTAATTTGTGATTTTACCAAGGGACTTAGGAATAGTATTTGTTTGACAGCTCAGAGCTTGGGGATCAGCTTAAATAAGTCTGTACTTTGAAAGGGAAGGCACTTAGTGAAATAACACTCAGTGTAGCAAGGAAGCACTTGAATAGATTGAAGTTTTAAATAAATATTATTTGGCTGAACTAAAAACCCGAACTGAGTAATAAGTTGTGTGTGTGTTTGGTGTGGTTGTGTAAGCCATTTCTAAGTTCACCTCAGTTTAGACCTCTCATCTGGAGCCCACCGCGAGGGTATTAGCAGCCCAGATTTTATTTTTTTGGACCTATACATTTATCACTTGCTTGATATAAAAAGGCCTACCACAGCCAACCCAAAAGAGACAGAGAACAACTGTGTTATCTAACACTATTGGTGACCGAGTTCATACCCGCGCTTCTGCTAAGGCAAAGCAACAACTTGAAAACCAACAGTCTGCTAGCACAAGGCCCTCTCAGAGCACTTTGAGACTTGAAGGAACTTCGGCTTAGTTGAAAGAGGTTAGAAGTTTAGGCTTACAAGTGCAACACAAGGAAGGATTAATTCTAACTTGAACACTCAGAGAACTAGACCTACGTCTCCAGTTTCAAACCAACCTACAAACCCAAACTTGCCATTACAAAATCAGATAGTCAGAATGAGTCCTTCTATGCCAAGACCTGGTACCAGGGATGCTCCTGCTCTAACTGTTGAAGGGACTGATGACCCTTTAAAAGTCAGAAGATATTTTGAAGAGTTAGAAAATCTGTTCAGTGACTGTTCAGTGACTGACCAGGATGAAAAGAGAAAGTGGAGTCTGAGATACCCAGATGGAAGTGTGTCTTGGGAGTGGAAGGCTTTGCCTGAAGCTTCTGACACTACTAAGACATTTGAGGAGTTCAAGAGAGCAGTTCTTGCCAGCTACCCAGGTGCCTCAGATGAAGAAAGAGGAACTATAAGAGAGTTGAACAGATTGTTCAAGAAGTACAAAAGTATTGATAGCACAGACTTGGATGAGTACTTGTCACTTATCAGAAAGTTTAGAGCCATCACGCTAGAGTTGAACCCACCGGCCTTGGCTGGTGCAGCAGTACAAATTGCGCCTCTTGTTACAAACAGAGAACTTGTGGAGAAATTCACAGGAGCTTTGGAGGCAGGCTTCAGGACCGCAATTTTTTTCTGCTTTGCACTTAAAAGGAAAAAGCAGGAAAGTTCCTGTGGGTCAGAAAGCAAGACAGGATGATTTGTATGAGATTGATGATGTGATTAGACAAGGTGAAGAGATAGTTAGGGGAACAATGCCAGGGATTTATACTCCAACCTATGACAAACCCAAAGACAACTCTTCATCTGAAGCTAGAAATAGAGTAAAGTCAGAGAACCTGCAACAGGAAATGAAAGATTTGATGTCAGAAAAGATGGCAGTTCTTTTGGACACCATCAAAATAAGTCAGAATGAATTAAGACAGGAGAACTCCAAGCAGATGGATGATCTCTTGAGAACATTTCAACAGAGTAATGTGGAGAGGAGTTCTGGACAAACAAGTCAGTACTCCAACCAAAGGACCTCTGGGGGATATAGTAATCGAGATAACAGACCTCCGCAAAGTGATCCCCAGACTCGCTGGGCTTGTTTTTTTTGTAATGAAGAAGGTCATATGAGAGATGAGTGTTCGCATAGGGCAGATCTATTAGAATTGGGTAGAATTATTCTGGTGAATGGCAGAGTCCGCTTACCAGGAAATTTTCCTATTCCAAGAGAGCCGGTTGGTGCTGTCTGTGAAAAGGAAAGGATTGACTTTTATTATGCAAATAAAGGACAGAAGGAGAGATCAGTGAACTTAGTACAGAGTACTCCCATGCATGTACCGGGAATGTCAACACTGCTACTATGTCCACTTATCTAAGTAATCAGTTAGACTCCAGAGAAATGAAGATTGCTCAGTTAGAAAAAGAGTTGCAGAGTATGAAAAACCCTCAGCCTCAGATGTATAATGCATATGAGCAGAGTTATGCTATGCCCACTCAACAGAGTCAATTTTCACAAGTTGGATGGACTCCACCTGGAACTCAGTATGTGAACCCCATGGGAATTCCCATGAACCAGTTTTTGAACCAGAGTCAGTTCACCCCTAATAACGGCATGAACTGGGGATCTCAAAATAATATGAGTAATGTCAATCCTATGACACCACTTGTACAACAGAGTCCCATTCAGCCAACTTTGAAGGAGTTAGAAGCCTTTGTTCAAACTCGGAGGCAGCAAGAACGTGAGCAGCAGGAAAAATGAAGAGTTCAATGATTAGGACCAAAGCTGTGACCAAGTCCTCTGAGAACCATTCTCCTCCAGCAAATAAAGCTTATGTTTCTGTTCCCCCTGTACCTGTAATAAATAAAAGAAGAGATGTGTCAAAATCAAAAGATAGTGATCTTGATTTTGAAATTAGTGAAATACCAGCAAACCCGTTTCTAAATGTGAAAGATGTGTCTGAACTCCCAGTGTTAGGGATGTCAAGTGATGAGAAAGCAAGCAAGAGATTTCACCAAGTAGAGGACAAGGAGCCTGCCTATAATTTTGTTGCACCGATAGAGAAATCTGGAAATGTGCGCACCATTGTAGAAAATATTCTTGACAGTGAAGTCACTCTCAAAACTAGTGAACTCTTGGCTGCGGCCAAACCTATTAGAGAAGAGTTGAAAGCTAGAGTTAGTCAACAGAAGGTGCCAGTAAGGAATACGCCTGCCCTAGTCAAGTCCCAGTTTGAAGGGATCAGTCTAGATCACAGTGCCATAGATGTCCAAAACTTACCTACTGTGACTTGGGAAAAAGTGGAGAAAGCTAAATCCAACAATGGAGAGACTGTGTCTGCCTATGTGGTTGGTGATGTTGTTCTACAATACCTAGAAGCTCTAAGTCCAGAAGAGAAACCCAAACAAATAGTGGTAGCCTCTGACTCACAAAGTCTAAGGTCTATTTACCCACTCTTGAATGGAAGAAATCATGTTAGAGTGTCTGTTGGACTCTGGTTCACAGATTGTATCCATATCTCAGAATCAAGCTGAGAAGTCGAGTTTAGTTTGGGACCCTGATATTGTGATTTACATGCAGAGTGCAAATAAGAGCTTAGACAAATCTTTAGGATTGGCAAGGAATGTACCATTCCTGTTTGGAGATATGACTGTATTATTACAAGTACATGTCATCAGATCCCCAGCCTATGATGTACTTTTAGGAAGGCCCTTTGACACTCTGATGCAAACTCAAATTCAGAATTATGCTGATGGAAGACAGATAGTGACCTTGAATGATCCAATGACTAGTAGAAGGTTAACCATACCTACCTTTGCAAGAGGAACTGCTGCCATTATGACAAAGAGGCCGCCAAGTGTTGACATCAAGGAGGATGTAAGAGAGGAGATAAAGATGGCAAGAGAGAACTCAGACACTAAAGAAAAGGTGGAGGGTTTTCTGTTAACCTTGAGGATTTGATAGAGAAAGATCAAGGAGAGGTAGCAGTCATCTTTGAAATTGACAAGTCTATGAATATAACAATTCAGGACTATTGTCTACCCAAAAGAGAAAGATTTTCTCCTGTACAACTGAGAAACGCTTACTTGGCTAAGTCCTTGCATGCAACTCAGTAATGATAAAAAAAGGCTGATCCATTGAAGGATATGCCTGAACTTAGCAGGAATCCTCCAGATTTCACACCTACTGGGAGGTATACTCAGGAGAGGAAGGAGGTCATAGACAATGCTCATTCCGAGGATTTTCTATGGCCAGAAGAGAGAAAGTTGTTGCATCATTTTATGATGGTGCAAGAAAAAGGATTTGCATGGAATGATGAAGAGAGGGGAAAGTTCAGAGAGGACTTCTTCCCACCTGTAGAAATGCCTGTAGTCCCTCATACTCCTTGGGTCCAGAAGAATATTCCAATTCCCCCTGGTACTTATGATGAAGTATGTAAAGTTGTTAGGACTAAGATGGAGGCAGGAGTGTTTGAACCTTCAAACTCATCTTATAGATCAAGATGGTTTGGAGTTCTCAAGAAAGATGGAAAGTCAATAAGGATTGTACAGAGTTTAGAGCCATTGAATGCAGTTACCATACAACACTCTGGATTACCTCCTGCAACAGATGAGTTAGCAGAACAATTTGCTGGCTACTCCTGTGGAGCAATCTTAGATATGTATGTGGGTTATGATGAGAGGACACTAGCAGAGTCATCTAGGGACTTGACAACTTTCCAGACGCCTTATGGAGCACTTAGGTTAACCACCTTACCCATGGGTTGGACCAATTCAGTCCCTATATTCCATGATGATGTTACCTATATGTTGAGAAAGGAGATCCCCCATGTCACAAGACCTTACATTGATGATGTTCCAATTAAGGGTCCAAAGACAAGGTATGAATTACCTAATGGAGGATATGAAACTATCCCTGAAAATCCTGGTATACGCAGATTTGTCTGGGAGCACTTTCAGAATGTGAATAGAGTAGTTCAAAGAGTAAAGTACTGTGGAGGTACCTTCTCTGGATTTAAAGCAAGCATTTGTTGTTCAGAGTTTAAAGTTGTTGGATACAGATGTAGCTATGAGGGAAGAATTGTAGACCCAGACTTGATGGGAGTTATTGAGAGATGGGGACCTTGTAAAAATATCTCTGATGTCAGGAGCTTCTTAGGAACTACTGGGGTCTGTAGAATGTTTGTCAAGAACTATGCAAAAATTGCAGAACCTATCAATAGACTCAGAAAGGAGGGGGTACCCTTTGAATGGACGTCTGAACAGCAGAAAGCTATGGATAACTTGAAGCAGGCAATTAGGGAGTCCCCTGCACTTAGGAAAATTGACTATACTAGTCCAGAACCTGTAATTCTGTCGGTTGATAGTTCCTTTAAGGGAGTGGGATTCTACATTGCACAACAGGATGATGAGACCCGAAAAAGGCATTATGCGAGATTTGGGTCCATCACCTACAATGACAGGGAAGCCAGGTTTTCACAACCTAAGAGAGAGTTGTATGGTCTATACAGAGCCTTATTTGCTTGTAAGTATTGGCTCTTTGGAATTAGAAATTTAAAAGTCGAGGTGGATGCAAAATTCATTAAGGGGATGATCCAACACCCTGATGAGGTGCCAAACGCGGCCATCAACAGGTGGATTGAACAGATCCTGATGTACCACTTTGATCTTAGACATATTCCAGGAAGGTTACATGGATCTGATGGATTGTCTAGAAGAGACTGGGAAATTGGAGATGAAGTGTATTATAACCCTGAGCTGGAGTATCAGGCGGATGAGAAGTCTTGCACTTTCTCCTTTGAAGGTGGAATAGATACCACCATCCCCTGGGAAGAGTTTAAAGATGAGATTGATACCCGTACTGGTTTCCTTCATGAAATTGCGGAGTCTGTACAAGACTTTGTGAAAACTGCAGAGGATGCTAGTATGAAAGAACAGTTTTTGAGAGGAAAGATTGCACAGGAGGATACCTCCACTGCACCTTTGCTTGCAGCCCTTCCACAGGCTGTCAAGCCACAGCCTTATATTAGCGAGGAAAAGTATGAAGAAGGACACAGATCAGAGAGAGGTAAAGAGCAGGACAACAGGCTCCTCAGTGTAAGGACCTGGTTAAAAGACCCTGCTTGGAAGCCAGATTTTGTGAAAGACAATGAGAACCACTATTTGAACTTCAAACAATTTGCCAGACAATTCTTCTTGAAAAATGACAAGTTGTACAAAAGGGATATTGAGGGTAAACATTGTCTAGTTGTGGGGAAGGAACACAGAATGTCAATGATGAAAGCGGCTCATGATAGTCTTGGGCACAGGGGTGTCTTTGCCACTAAAGCTTTGTTATCTGAGAGATTCTGGTGGCCTGAACTAGATAGAGATGCCAACTGGTATGTGAAGACATGCCACTTGTGTCAGGAAAGATTGAAAGAATTGATTAGGACCCCGCCTAAGCTTACATCCACCCCTTCTATTTTACAAGTCCTTCATGCAGACACTATGCATATGCCAAAGTCAAATAATAAAAAGTACTTTGTGCATGGCAGGTGCCATGTTTCAAGTTGGATGGAGGGGAGGGCACTCCAGAAAGAAACTGGAAAAGCAATTGGTGATTGGATGTTTGAGGACATTATATGCAGATGGGGGTGTCTAGCTGTAATCTACACAGATAATGGTCCACCATTTGTAAATGCACTTAAATATTTGTCAGAGAGATATGGAATCAAAGGGATTAGGATTGCTCCCTATAATTCACAAGCTAATGGGAAGATAGAGAGACCACACTGGGATGTCAGACAGGCCCTTTACAAGGCTGCCAATGGTATCCAATCTAAGTGGGCTTTCCATGTCTCAGAAGTGATGTGGGCTGATAGAATTACTGTTAGAAAGAGATTGGGTTGTTCCCCCTTCTTTGCCATGACAGGAGCACACCCAGTCCTCCCCTTTGACATCATGCAAGCAACTTGGCTCATGCAAGTGCCAGGACATGTACTTAGTACTACTGAGTTAATTGGACTTAGAGCCAGAGCTCTGTCTCTGCATGCAGACCATGTTAAAGATATAATGAGTTCCATAGACCATGAGAAGAGAGAAAGAACACTAAGATATGAGAAGATGCATGCTCACACTATCAAAAGCTTTGACTTCAAACCAGGGAACCTTGTACTAGTGAGAAATTCACAAGTGGAGAACTCCCTTAATGCTAAAATGATGCCAAGATGGTGGGCCCCTGCATAATTATTAGAAAGACTAAGGGAGGAGCTTATGTAGTTGCCGAAATGGATGGATCAGTTTTTCAAAACAAGATCTCACCATTTCGGGTCAGGCCTTACAACGCCCGGCATAAAATTACACTTCCCGAGAATCTATCTACACTTACGGGACTTACTCCCGAGGAACTCGAAAGAATTGTTCAAGGGCCAGAGCCCAGCGAGAAAGATGTTAGTTCCGAAGAGTCCAAAATAATTTCAGAAGAAGTTAATTTTGAGTTTGATCGGATCAGTGATTATGAATACGATAACACGATCACCGAGCCGAGGATCAGAGGCGAACGAGAAAATGATTAAGTGAGGAGACCGCGAGGAGATCAAAAGGAGAAGGTAAAGGAAGATCTGTCAGAATTCTGCCAGATTTCACAAGTAAGGAGAAGTGGCGAGTATGGACTTAGCAAATGAACTCAAAGTAAAATCATATATGAGGCGAGGCACACATGAATGCGGAACGTCGTGAAAACATTCTAAAAACTACATGGAGCCGATTTGAAAATGTTCTACTCTAAACTACCTGATACCGCCAATGCGGCTGGAGTTGCTATAATTCTAAACCGAAATATTACAAGCACAGAAGGGATACAGACCCACGAGATAGTACCGGGCCATGCAATGTTAATGGAATCTGTCTGGCATGGCACAGAAAGACTAACACTACTCGCTCTATATGCTCCATGCTCGGATAGCACAACAAATGCAGGATTTTGGGAAAAAAATAAATGACTTCTTCGAGAACAACCCAAGAATTCCTCGACCAGATATCGTCCTTGGGGACTTGAATATGGTTGAGGAACCACTGGACAGAAATCCAGCACGAGAGGACCCGCATGTAATAACTGAAGCATTTGACGACCTCAAAACAAAACTCCAGCTGGTAGATGGATGGAGAGATACATACCCTCTACGCCAAGAGTACACGTACTCTCAGAACAGAACCGACCAACGCCCTAGCCAAGCAAGGCTAGACAGGATATATGTAAAAGCATCACAGCTTGAACATGCCGAAATTGAGAAGCCATGGATTAAAACGGACCATGAGATGATCACGATGAAGCTTACATGTGAAGAAGCCCCAATGGTTGGGCCTGGGCGGTGGAAAATGCCACTACACATCCTGTATGACAAGGATGTGAGAGCATTCATACACTCAGAGGGTATGAAAGCTGAAGCAGAAATGACCGATCTGGAAAACGCAGGACAGTGGGACCCCAATCATAACCCACAGACTATCTGGGCCAATTTCCAGACCCGGTTTGTGAAACTGGCAAGGCAAAGGGCAAAAATTGTGATCCCCAAGATCGAGAAACAAATGAAGGATCTAGAAGTCAAAATCAAGCTAGTCACCGATGATGTCACCCTAACAGATGAGGAACGCTCCCTGTCATTAATCGTCCTGAAGGAAGCACTTGGAAAATTAATTGAACATCGGGAACGATCTTCAAGTGCAGCCGCGAAAGCCAACTACAAAGTCCACGGCGAGACAATGTCAAAATATTGGTCCAACATCCATCGGGAACGGAAACCAAGGGACTTGATCCGACGGCTAAGAAAGCCAAACCACCAACCTCCCCCGCTGGACCCACTAGGGGATATAGATCGACAACTCCAAGACAGGACTCCAGAACTAGAGAACGAGTATGAAAAGAACTCACAAGCCATGGCGGACATGATGAAAGACCACCATGGGAAGCTACAGGATGACGAAACATTGCCGAATGAGGATACCAGAGAGGAGATGAATTCAACAAACCCTACAAAAAATCAATAGAACACTCACAGAGGAACAGAAAGAACGGCTAAAAGCTCTGCTAAACTGGATGAGGAGATGTGGCGAGAGCACTCGAACAAATTGTCGGCAAATATGGCAAAGCAACCCGGACTCAATGGGATATTCAGCTATGAGGTGATGGGAAACTCATTGACGGCAGATACAAAAATGCCACAGCCCATGAAAAAGAAGAATTGTAATATAGTTTCGAACCTTGCGAAAGAGTGTACAACGATAATCGAACTGAAATGGCGAGATGGTACCTGGGACTACCTGGCTTTTCGGAGCCAAATTCAATATTAATAAAACAGAAATAATCCCAATTGGCACACCCGAATACCGTGACCTACTCCGACAACAGAGGTCCTTAAACGGAGAGGATGAAAATGGAATCCCAGCACACATCAAAATAGCATGTGAAGGGGAAGCCATCCGATCGCTTGGCGCCCTCATAGGCAATGGAATATGTCAGGTAGAGCCTTGGACAAGAGTACTGGAGAAAATAGACCAATCCCTAGCTCGGTGGGAGAAAAGTATGCCTACAATGGAAGGGAGGCGCCTAATAATCTCGATGATTATCGGCGGGATGACCCAGTACCTCACGAAGGTACAAGGAATGCCAAAAGAAATAGAGGCAAGACTGGAAAAGCGAATTAAAAAATTTCTTTGGGCAGAAAAAGACTTTGTCCGAGTAAATAAGGAAACTGTAAATGCACCAATTGAAAATGGGGGACGACAAGTTCTGGATATAGTAGCACGAAACGAGGCAGTCATGGTGACATGGCTACAATCTTACCTCAACTTCACAGAGAATAGGGCAACATGGACGTACATTGCTGACGAGCTGATGGCTAGACATGTCCCCCAATGCGATGAGAACATTGACGAATGGTCGAAGATAAATGTCTTCCTACAATCCTGGAATGTGAAGAAAGGGGACCTGCCCCAAGACCTAAAAGACATGATGGGAGTGGCAAAGAAGTACGGTCTCCGCATGGAGGGACTAGCATTCTCAAGGGAAATACTTCGTCAGATGCCAATCTGGCTCCACCGAGAGGCAGATGGACTCCGGACTATTCACAACAGTAAAGAAACACGCTGTCTGCGCGACAAGCATCGGGTTAAAACAGTGGGTGGAAACAGAGACCATTGCAAGGCTATCCAGGACCGCAAGACACACTGGCCGACGGAACTGCCGCTGTGCTGGTTGTGCATCACTGAGGTTGGTAGACTGTGCCTGCCCATACAAATGCATGCGAAAGGCAAACGAACTTCTATCAAAACTACCACCAAAGTGGAATCCAATGTCCAGATTACCAGAAGATTTTGAACCTAATGACTTACCGGCAACTGGGTCTGAACATGCAGACTACTTTGACTGGAGAATAACAACCAAGGGGACCCTTGCCGATGCATTCCGAATTTTCACAAATGGGGACCGTAGCAATAATATACCCACAAACGAGTGGGATGCTGATGGACTAGATGAACTAAACTTCTACACAGATGGGTCCTACAAAAATAATGGAGATGAGGGCCCTACAACAGGGTCTGGAATATACTGCGAGAGTGACAACTCACGAAATCGAGCCATCAAAATTCCAGGAGAATTCAAACAAACAAACCAGACTGGCGAGGTCATTGCTATAAAGGAATGTGTATGGGATGCGCCCAAGGATATTGATATATCCATCCATAGTGACTCCCGGACATACGTGCAAGGTCTGACAAAACACTTACAGCAGTGGGAAGACAGAGATTTTATTGGAGTTTCAAATACAACTGAAATCCGGGCAACAGTGGCAAAACTGAGAGAACGAAAAGCTACAACAAAGCTAGTATGGGTGAAAGGACACGCCGGCATAGAGGGAAATGAAAAAGCTGACGAGCTAGCAAACCAAGGACGGGAAAAACTAACTCAAGACCAGATTGACTTATCCATCAAACCAAACCTTAAACTGACTGGAGTAAAACTGTCAAAGGTAACACAGTCCCTGGCATATAAGGCCATCCGAAGAAAGAAAATGCAAACAAAAACTTACCGAGAGCGCATGGACCGCCGGGCTACAAGAATAAACCTAGGCAGAGCCCAAGCTTGTGCAGTAGACATATGTGGGGCCACTCCATCTGAAGAGGCCCTGTGGAAGTCAATCCGGCACAAAGACTTTAGTAAAAAATTCCAGTACTTCTTATGGATGGTCATCCACAACGCTTATAAGGTGGGAGACTTCTGGGATAATGTCCCAAACTTTGAACATAGGGGGCAATGCAATACCTGCCAAGTTCCGGAAACACTAGAACACATCCTCTTCGAATGTTCCTGCTCAGGCCAGAAGGAAATATGGGATCTGGCACAAAATGCATGGGAAAAACGAACCACTGAGTGGATAGAGCCCACCTTTGGAATAATGATGGGCTGCGGCACAACGAACCTTTACGATGCGGATGGGAAGACCCTGCCTGGTGAGTCCCGCTTATACCGAATCCTGGTATCAGAAAGTGCCTATCTAATCTGGAAAATGAGAAACAAAAGGGTCATAAATGGGGAAACTCCCCATCAAAACGAGAAATCGAAAACAGATGGCGTCGAACACTGGAAAGCCGATACCAGCTGGACACCCTCCTCACATCAAGCAAATTCGGCCGGCGGAAACTATCCAAAGGCGTAATGAGATCAACTTGGACACACATAGTCCGAGAAGATCTTAGTCCTGACCAAATCTTACTGGCCAGGCCCGGGGTTTTAGTGGTGTAAACGGGCAGGCACAAGGGCGGCGGGGGTTTATGCAAGGTAGATGGAATTATGATTTATTTACTAACAAAAAACAGGAGAGCGGTTAGAAGGAGAAAGCCTGCCCGGAGTCCCACACACCGCCTACCTGGCGAGTGCGTAACGCATTCCCTCGGGTGGTTAAAATCTTAAAAAGTCGCTCGGTCCCGTACCCTGCAAGCTTAACGGCCGGAGAGGGGACGACAATGTGAGTCCACTCGATGGTGCCAAGAGACTAGAGCGACGAGAGTTGCTGGTTTCAGGCAACGTTCCACGAAAAAAAAAAAAAAAAAAAAAAAAAAAAAAAAAAAAAAAAGACATAGTGATACTGTGAAAGACTGGTGTAGACGAGTGTGGGGTCGATAGAGAAATGAGCAAGCTGATCCTATGTATTTATACGCGATTCTGCTCTTAAATCATCATCCACATCGCTAAAGCTAATGACATTGTGGCGCAGATATTCGTAAGTTTTTTCAAAAGTTTTTACAGGACTCCGGCAGTGGCAAACATTCGTACGTCGCAAGTCCACTTACTTACTTAACTTGGTGTCATTTCAGCGTCATTCAATCAGCTGAAGCGAGGCTTGAGCGAAGCATACAAGGAGTATGTACATGTAAGTACCAGTCTCTGATTTGGAATAAATCGAAGTTCTTAGTTTACAGAGGGTATGGCATATATATTGGTGACTTGATATTCTCGTAAATAATCTCATGAGAGAAATGGTATCAAGTATGCTACCTAGGCATCTAGCTACGCATGTGGTCGTTGTAGGCCTAGCTTAGGCTCTATGCATGTAGTAGGTATAAGTCATGTTATAAAACCTCATCTCAGTGGGATTAGAAAAAACTTTGGAGAAACCTCATCTGTCAGGGGTTGACGCAATGCCGGTAGACATACCGTAGTACAGCTGTTCAGTTCATTTGAATCTCCAAGCGGCCCCACAAGTCCAGAGTGAAGCACGAGTCGGAGCTCAATGATCAAGCTGGAGTTACGTTCCCTCGAGGCCTCATCAAGTTCCCAAGTCCCCATAGATTTCATATGTTGACTTTTTCTGATTGAAAACATTAAACATTGCATGCGAGAAAGAGCGAAGACCGAGCCGAAGTAACTGCAATTTCAAGCACACATGATATTGAGGTTATGTTAAAGCGATTTATGGCCATAACGTTTTGCACCCCTATTGATGTGGCTACGAACGTTCAAGAGTGAGATCAGTGGTCTGTCACTAGGTCCACCTGAAATCTACCGAAAGGGAGGTTATCATTGGTATCCGATCAATAAGCGAAAACGAGGGGAGTATTGGACTTGGCAAGGAGTCTGACACAGATCCAGGATTGCTAGACAACAGTGGCCAAGATGCTCTTTCGTTCCAACAGAGGACACTTAATTTGTGGTGGCACAAACTCTCACGTTGCAGTGTTGTTCTTTTACATTTTCAATTTGACAGAGCTAGATAATTGACGACGTACCATCTGCGGACTGTTTCGCTCTGGCGAGCTGGTAAAGCGGCTCTTGTTAGTAGATGATTTATGAATGATGTCCGAGTCGATGAACATTCATAGTAACGTACCATCGGCGGACTGTTTTGCTCTGCTTTTGTTTACTATTTAGAGACTGGAAGGATGGTGCGAATAGTTTGGTATTGAGAACGGTATAATTAACGGTATAATTCGAATTCGAGTTCTAGAAAACGACGGTGAGTTGTATCCTATAAGGAACGGATATTATTATTTTCTTCACTCAGTATCCCAACATCTCCACGGCCGGCATCGCGTGCACGCGTCCGGGCTTCACAAAAGAAGGAAGAAGAAGAAAACATCCCCGAGCGCGAATACCGCAGCTTCGATGCCCCCGAGTCATTCAACAACCCGCTCGTCGTCAATATCCAGGTATCCAGATATCAGCGGATGCACGCGTGGGGAAGAAGGGAAGAGGGGAAGAGGGGAAGAGAGGAAGAGGTAACCGTAACAAGTGATTTGATGGCCTATGACCTTGAAGAAACGCGACCTGGCTTGTAGGATCTTGTACTTATAGGGAGTAGTAGCTGGATGCGAGGATGGCTGGGTTTGCCATATTGGTATATTGATAGGAATAGTTGAGGTGGGCGATAAGTTAACCTCAACGCTGGCGATAAGTATTAATTTTGGCGGATGTTTTTTGGCGGAACGGCTTGGGAGGTCTTCCGAGGGGGTTTTGTTCACCTCGTGGTTTTTCCATGCGTCAATAGTGTTTTTTTTTGTTATAGATGTATCTGTAACTGGTCTGGTCAACGTTTCAACGCAGAAGGCTGCAAAAAAGGCTTGCTGATCAAGATTCAACGCGCAACAAATAACGACCAAGGACATTCATTCGATAGAGACAAACCTTGACTCTTAGTTCGGTTGAAGGGGGGTGACGATCATGGACCTGAAGAACAGCCGAGAAGATACAGGCAGAGGAAATTAGAGGAAAATCAGAGGAAGAGGGAGGAGGACTTGGCCTGTTGGGCCTGTAGCGGAACGGAGGTGCTTTCCACTGAGGCGCCATTCGCAACTTGCATGCGGACGAGCTGCGAGCATAGCCGGAGTATGTGACTCGTGATTCGTGAGCTCCTTTCAATAGTGAAGGTGGTAAGAAGTTATACACACCTAAGTCTGATGGTCAAATTTTAAACTTCACTGAGGATAAGAGAAGATGTAAATGGGGTGGCGAGAAAGGGTTGTGAGGGTGCCTTCTTGCGCAGGTGATATCAAGAGCTTCGTCATCTGCAGCAGGCGGCCCACCGTCATCCAGTCTGCAGTAGTACCGAGAGTTTCATGCTGCCGCGACTCGTCAGTCGAAACTTACAATTATTGAAACGATGAGAACAAGGTCAACGTTACGCGTAAGGCCGCGCATACAGCATTTGGCTCCCATTCACATTCAATTGCATTGCCACCTAGAATCCAAGCGTTCTACTTATGACATGTAGACCTGTAACCCCAGCGATAAGCACATACAATGTACATCCAAAAACTTCTCCGTATAAATCAAATCTCCGACCCGAAGCTCTTAGCGCTCTCAATGCTGGGTCGCGACGCAGCGACTCTTTCACCCTCTCGGCTGTAAGGCCAGGACCTGGTAGCCCAAATCGAGGGGAATGAAGTCAACTCAACCGGTGGCGCAGGCGGGTTTGACGGATGGTACAGGTTTTTCCCTTGTATCAGCTTCTTGAGCATCGCTTCGACCATGTACAACGAGGTCCCCTCCTCCTTCGATGCTGGTCCCTTTATGGGCAAGATTAGGCCTGGACCGACCTGCTCTTCGGATGCGAACCGCGCGGTAGCTTTCAGATCGATGATTTCAACGTCTGGTGGCACCGCGTTGTGTTTGATGAGCTCGAAAGTGGATTTCAAGGTCAAAGGCCCTTTCAATTTGTTGGCAACGGGTTTTGTGAAGAAGCGAAAAAGGTCGGCTTGTGGATGGGGCGGCGTGAAGATTAGGGACCATGCTTCATCGTTGGAACCTTTCTTGTTTTTCCAAACAGAAAGAGAATATGCGAATTTTTTCTCTACGTGATGTTCCTTTTCTCTCAATGAAACCAAGATGGGATGTTTTGAACAAAATTCACCAGGAGATACTATTTTCTTGAATGTTTTCCGAAGGCCCCGAGGTTCTATGTCGTTTTCAAGCAGAGGAGACGCATTGACAACCAGAAGGTTGGATAACAGCGGAAGCAACGTCGCCAGGATGAGTTTTCTGAAAAGCATGGCGTCAAGAATAACTAGTAGATCACGATGTGTACGAGGGCACGAAACGGAAATCGATATTTGGGTCGCTCACTTTATCTGACCAGCAGATGGTGGAAGGAGCAAAGAATGATGCGCTAAAGAATTGTGACAGACTATTCTTATAAGTCGGAATATCATTTGAAATTTGGAGAAATCGGCGTGCACTCGGGTAAGTAGCTGTAAGTAGTAGTACTAGCGGGGAGTTTCAAGTTTCAACCAGTTTCAACCATATCACGCGACAAGAGCAAGTTATCGATGTCGTTGAGGTTTCCCGCATGCTAATAAGACACATGAAAGGAACAAAACAGGCTGGCCAAGTGAAGGCGATTTTGAATCCAGCAAGCATCTGCGCAGTCTATTGGAGTATGTGGGCGACCCTTGCCACACCCTTGCCAGCCCTCCCCCCACCCTGGATGCGATGGCGCCTTCTGGGCGAAGACGATTCTCTGCGCGAGAAGCAGGCAAAGATGATGGGCAAAGGAAATCCGAGGAAGAGGTAGGAGTCCTGTAGCGGAAATAGAGCTGCTTTCCAACGCGGATGAGCCTAATAGCTAGAGTAGAGTATGTAATTTCATTGTCAATAACGGATGCGGCGAGTTTTCGTGAGCTGGAGGACTTGGAGATAGATTATTGCGGGAAGTACCAGAAGGACCTGCTTCGTTATGAGCCTATTTCCCTTCAGCTTAGCTTATAACATTACAACGAAGTACAAAAGACATACCTGCATTTCGCTGACATGGACTCGCTGTCGTTTTGGCCTATGTACATCTTGATTTGTACCTGGCAGTGGAGTGCGATACTTTTTATGGTTATTATAAGTTCCTCTTGATACTTCTTTCCTGCTTTTACAGTATCTCGGGCAGTCACAAAAGTATTTCATGAGAAAAGATTGAATTTGGCAATGGTAGTAGATGGTAGTGGTACAAGAGAGAAGCGACGATAGAGGTACAGATGAAGCGAATAAGCTAAGTCCATAATACGACACATCGGGCGCGTGGCTTTTGGCCAACCTTGATGACAAATTCCATTGGATTGTTGGAATTGTGGGCAGTTTCGTTGATTCAAACGACGTTGGTAGTCGGGCATGGTCGAGGGCCAAGGAAAAGTCGAGCAACAAGCAGCTCTCGTCAGATGGAACGGATGAAAAAGTGGGTTTGATCCGTTACGGTCCGTTTTTCGCCATCCGGACTTTTGACTGGGATTAATTACGCACTTGGTTCGACGGTCATTGGCTTTCAACATTTCAACGCCTTTCATCCAACGTTTGTTCCGTAGTAATCCTTCGCGATCGATATCCTTGGCGGTACGGCCGTTCAGCGAAAGACGCACGTCTCAATCTGTCCGACAAGCATCTTCCTTATCCGATACAGGCAACTGAGAAAACATCACAGTGAATTTTAGACATTGCCGGTGACCGGTGATATCCAAGTGGTAGGAAGGAGGAAAAGCTTTCTTTGAGAGTCAGACGATTCTTCTGTCCAGTGCAACACAAGATACAGCTGAGTGTACATTGAGTTCACGCTATACTGAATGACGTGAGTGTTGGGCGAAGGCTCCAGATCAAAAACGCAAAAAAAAGTACTGAGGCCGAGGGGTAACAAATTATGACCTCCATGATACTTTCGTTGTTGTTTATACTTTTGTGAAAAGCCTTGTAAGAAACACAAAAAGAATTTGATAAACTTCTTAGTAGAAGTCCGCGGCGTGGATTGAACACGCGACTTCAAGATTGTTTAGAATGAACCAAGAACGTGTTACTTCTCTATTGCAATCTCGCGCTCTAGCCACTGAGCTACGCGGACATGTTTTAGTTCGTGTTCAAGCCAGTTCACGACAAAGAAAAACACTGCTTCCACTTGCGAGAGTCCATCGACATCCCTTGAAGAAGCCACACTTATCTTCAACTCATATATGTAGCTACTAGATGTCTGCTGAACCGCCAGAGCACATCCTTCCCGAAATGTTCTCCTGCTACCAGAACTCGGAACTTCTATGCAGCTCCCATAAAAAAACACGGGAGAAAAGCATCCACCAAGTACTCTGGATACAACCCACCCTTAAGCTTGGGGATATCGATAGCAACGAGCTTGAGCACAATCGAACAAAACCTTCGACATACACTACATGGGATTCAAGTGACCCTTCCAAACGAGAGTCCCACCTACAGCTCAAGGATCCATTTCCCCGCCGTACCAAGTTCCAACCGTCCAACAGCTCGAGTCCACGACCTCAAAACCAAATCACACTTCACACACCACCATCCACATCCAAAGAACATAATAAAATAGAATAAAACGATTCATTTTCAGCTTCTTTAAATCTCAAAAAAAAAAAAGCCATTAAGCCAAACATCGGTTCATAATACGAAAAAAAAAAGAAACGGGCAAAAATAGTTGTGTATCATACTTTCATACTTTCTAACTAACTTTCGTATTTCCCCCCGTGTCTCCTGCGTCTCCCGTGTCTTCTATAGTCGCATAATCAGCTGCTTCACGCCCGACATCCACAGCCCAATGTCGTCCTTCTGCGACCCGCGGGTGAGCAAGTCGACATGGATCGCAAGCGCGGCGGGACGGTCGTGCGCGTCCATGGCTGCAGAAAGTTGCGAAAGTAAAACGTTAAAGAGAATTCAACAGAACATCAATGTAATCACGAACCTCTCGTAAGAACAAGCAACTGGTCCACAACCGGCGTCGACAGCGTCTCGCAATTCAGTGCATCGAACAGCGGGTTGATCCTACGCTCCAAGTCATCTACTTGGCGCTTCTGCGCGGGCTAGAAAACACAAAACAAAAAAGGCACACAGTCAGTTCAACGAACATAGGGGAAACAAACGCTCTTTTTTCGCTTACAGGAACACTACCCTTCATCCTCTCCAGCTCTCTCAGGATAACCTCATACGCGGGTCTTGCATGTTCAGGTATATGGCTACGATCTCCAGGTGCTACAAAGAAAGAAAAAGCAAAATCGCAATCGTAAGAAACCTCTTAACAGAGATATAAGAATACTCGTTTACTCACGATATTTTGGAGGCGGGGGTCCCGCTTTTTGCGCACGAGGTGGTGGAGCAGCCGGTGACGCCCGACCAGGAGGACCGCCTGGCCCAGCCCCAGGAGGCGGCGCATGCTGTTGTGGTGGGGGCCCACCACGAGCGCCAGGCGGAGGAGCGTGCATCCCTCCACCGCTAGCTTGACCGGGAGGCGGTCCATAAGCACCGGGTCCCTGGGCTGGAGCCTGGGCCTGTCCTGGGGGCGGCGCATACGGCCCAGACGGTGGCTGCTGCATGGGCGGCGGAGTGGCACGAGCGTACGGGCCGCTAGGTGGCGGAGGCATATGAGGAGCCTGACCAGCTTGGGGCGGACGACCAAATTGACCGGGACCCGGGCCAGGAGCTTGGCCGGGCCCTGGCCCACCACGAGTTGGAGGGAGGCCATATTGTGAAGGCGGAGGAGGGTGTCCTTGGGGAGGAGACATCATACGCGTTGGAGGAGGAGCCATTCCCATGTTACCCGGTCCGCCACCTGCGACCGACGGTGGCCTCGCGCCAGCTCCAGGTGGGGGAGGATACATCCCTGGCCCGGGAGGCCCAACACGTCCTGGAGGGCCTGCAGGAGGAGGCGCGCGACCGGGAACACTTCCTGGACGAGGAGGGGCATGCTGCAAGTTCATCGGGGGCTGACCCGACTGCATGTACGAACCACTCGTCGGAGGTGACAGAGGCGATGCTGTAGAGTTGGGGAAAGGCGAGACAATTGCTGCAGGTACGGCTTTGTTCCCCATAGCACTGGAAGTGCGACCAGGGTTTAGAACCGGCGCATCATTCCATCCACCATTGTCTCTTTTTCGGAGGCGGAGGAAGTGTGGCAGGAACGCGAGGCGGAGCCACTTGAGCCGGCTGGACTTGAGACCCTGTGTTCATATTGCCTCCATAAGGATTATAGGAAGGTGCGGCGGGTGTAAACGTATTGGCCGCAGGAGTGAAACCGTTTCCAGCCGGAGTGAACGTACTCACGGATGAAGGAGCACCGTAAGACTGAGCACCCACAGCTCCGTTCTGCGAATACTGACTCTGTGGCTGCACATGATAATTTGCCGAGGGCTGATACCCCCCACCATATGGACCTGAAGCAGCAGGAACAGGCGCAGGAGGCACAGCAGCACGACCTACAGTAGCAGGCTGACCATATCCGCCCCCATAGGGCACACGAGATGTCGACGCAGCAGCGGTCTGATGGACAACAGGAACCGCTGTCGCACGGGCAGCATCCGTAGCACCCGAAAGCCTCTTCCTCTCCGCCACCAAATCCTTACCCCCAGACGAGCCCAGATACCCCGGCGGCGTAAGCTTCAAAACCGCCGCAGCCTCCTTCAGAAGACCCTGCGACGCCAAAAGCTCAGCATACTCGAAATACTGATCATACAACCCAGCCAACTTGTACGTCTTGACCTCAGCCGCAACGTTAGAGTTGGAGGCAGCCCCAAGATCGACATCTTCATACTTCGTTGCAGACCTAAACACGGTCACCTTCTCCACAAAGCTCTGTAGGGCATGCGCATGCGCCGTATACCGCGATCCACTCCCAAACTTCTCACCTCGCACAAGCGCCTCTTCCTCCTCACCCATCTCCTCCATCCAAATACTCACTAACCGCTCCAGCCTCGCAGCAGCAAGATACGTTAACGTCGCGTACCTCCTGTACTCCACCGCCTCCTTCCCTCCTAATCCATTCCTGAGATCCTCCGTATCCCTATCCATATTCACATCACCCCTCCTAACCCTATACTCAAACTCCAATCTCCTCCCCAGCATCTCCACGAGGCCCCCAAACTCCTCCCTCCCTGCAAACGTACACAACACAACGAAAACCTCTCTCCACTCCGCCAGTTCCGCATTCTGCACCACATCCTCCAGGTCACCGGCGACGATGCTTTCGTATAACCGTAGATACGGCTTCGGTTTGGCCTTGTTCCTAAACCTGGAAGCGGAAGCCAAGGTGCGTTGTCGTTCGTAATCAAAATACGCTTTTTGCGTCTCCGCGAGGAGCGCGGGACCTCCACGAACAGCGAGCAGAAGCGCGTCGGCGAAGCGGTTAGTGGATAGGCATAGAGAGACAGCAGAGGAAAAGTCTCCTAGGATCAGAGCTTTGGTAATCAACGCCTCTGTTTCTGATCCTGTTCCGGCTTCGTTTTCGGATTCGTCGTCAGAAGGAGAGTAAATAATCCTAAACGTATTGTTGTTCTTCGAACTCCCTACTTCAGAGGCAGAGGCAGCGGAAGAGGGGCGTGAGCCAATCGTTGCTGCAACGGAAGAATCCACCGCGTAATTCGTATGAGGAACGAGAACCTGCTGAGTATGCCCATCCCCAGTATCAACCCCGATATTGCTGAAAAAGTCGCCTCCACCGGCTCCGGGGGCAAGGTTATCGTCCCGAATAAGGAAGGCGCAGTCGTAGTAGACTCCGTATCAACCTGACGCGTAGTATCAGACGTAACGCTAGCGCTAATTTCCGAGGGTGTTTTTTCGTTGTCAAAGGGACTTTCGTCAATTTCGTCTACTTCGTCACGGGCATCGGGAGTTTCAGCGGGTTCAGCTCCTCCCAGAGGCGTAGGCTCGCGTTCGGGTTCAGCGAATGAGACAACAGGAGGCTTCATATCCGCTAAATCCCGCGCCCCTTCCACGTTATCTTCCTCTTCCAGATATTGCTGCTTACGCCCCTCAACACCTGCCTTGAGCTTCTCCACTGCCTCTCCGATCTTCGCAGCCACGTCCGATTTCTTATATCCCAGCAACGTAACTAGCTCCTCACGCGATCCCGAGTCCGAATCCGAATCCATATGATACATCGTCAACAGCGCATTCCATATCTCTTCCTCTTCGCTCTCCCCCACCTTCTCTTCTGCGTTCGCCTTTACCTTTCCCTCTGCGAACACCCTGATCGATTCACCCTCACCGCCCTCAACCGCCGTCTGCAACGCCCTCGCTCTCCCTACAACATCCTCCTCGGTAACCACCCCTCTCAAATGTACACTCCTGCTCTGGTTCTCCCCCCGCGCACCCGCAAGATTGCTTATGCTAACCAGTTTTCCACCAAAGCCAAACGAAGAAGATACAGGCCGACGAAGCCACTTGGGGGGCTGCTTTAGGGAGAGCGTGCCCCCTTGGGAAGAGCGCGCAAAGCCAGGGACGTCGAATATGTCAGAACCGTCTGTGGAAGCTGCAGCAGATGGGGTAGCAGTGCTAGTGGCGGTGGTGGAGGATTCGTTGGTAGATTGGATAGAGTGTATTCCAACTGTACCGTCGAAAAATGCACTGGCGAGGAGGTCGGGGTTGCGGGGACACCATTCGACTTGGAAAGCCCAGTTGTCAGCGGAGGGAAGCTTTGGTGAGGAGAGATGGATTTATATCAACAAAACGTAGAACAGCAATGAAACAAAGGCATAACTTACTTCGCCGATGATTTCCGAGGATTGCGGGTTCCAGCACAATACTCGGTTGTCTTTACCACAAGACAACAGCAGATCGGCGTCTTGTTTGCACCAGGAGAGGGACAAAACGCCTTTTTCGTGGCCGGTGAGGATCTAATCCATCGTCAAACCATGGATTGACGCAAAGAATGATATTTGTTACCTTTTCTGGCGCGCGCGCGTTTCGAAGATCCCAAGCCATGATGATCGGGGAAGAGTCATCCTCGGAGGCAGTGACCAACCGAGTTGCCTGAAGTAAAGCGATCTTGAGTGAACAAAACTCATCGAATCAGGAAAGTACCTACATTGTCGGGATGCCATGCAATAGCACTCATGCCCCTTCGTCCACCAACAGCAAGCCCATTACCGTGACTACTTTGGCCTGCAAGAGTACCTGCACCACCTCCGTACGCCAACGCGACTACTTCGCGTTTACCCCTCAGATCCCATACAACGGTGTATCCGGTGCTACTGGCGCCAGCGAGGACATACTGAACCTGCTGGTTCCAAGCGACGGAAGTGATCTCATCGAGTTTGGTGCTTCTGCTACCGGGAGTAGGGGTATATGGCTTGCTGGGATCTTTGAGATCCCATATATAGACCTAAAGAAAAGATGTTTGCGTACTCGTACAAAACGATTGGAACAAACCACATACCTCGCCGCCAATTCCACCAGAAGACAAAAGACTCGTCTGAATGGGGTTAAAGTCGAGCGCTCGTATAGGACCAGTATGTTGAGAATTGCGAAGTATCTGGCAGTTGGCGGAGCTGTAAAGAAAATACGTTTATCAAAAGTACCAATACGAAACACGAAAACACTACCTTTCGCCAGCCAGAATTTTGGCAGGATCCCACAAAGAAAGCTCACCGTTTTCCATACCGGCAGCGATAACTCCTCGTGGCCGACTCGAGTCAACATAACCCCAAGTTATACGATTGAATCTACGAAATAAAAAAACCTAAAATACGAAAAATAATAACAGCGTAGCATACCTCGCAGTATCTGTAACAACACCTTTAGGCCCATTGTGGCCTTGTCCGCCCAAGTCATATTCGTGTTTATCGAGAAAGTCTGGAGCCCAAATTTCAAGCTGGCTTTCATTGCTGAAAGATTCGTCAAGGGCGCCTGCGACTGTTCCGGTGGCCAGCAAAGGAAGAGACGCGTAAGGCGACCATGCGAACGTCGACGTTCTATGTATTTCTTTAAGTTTCATAGTCGAGAGGAAGGAAAACGAGCAAAGCCATGACACGTCGATTCCCAATCAAGTGGCAGTGCAGTCATGTGATCATGAGCAACGGGCGCTTCTGGCACTGCTTCTCTGCTTCTTGATCGAATTTAGTGGTGTATGTATCGTTCCTACTTCTTGAGGCCCGTGCCATTGAAATCTATCTAATACTGGTACTACGACGTGATTTCTTTAAAAGAAAAACTCAAGCTCTAAACTCCAAGTACGAGGCCGGGGAGTCTCTTATAAACGACGTATGTATAGAGAGTGCCAGGGTTTACTAAGTACATAGGCTTTCGAGAATGATTAAAGAATGTTTTAGAAGGGCAAGCTTGAAATCTTTTCAAAAGGGAGAGACATCGAAATACACACAGAATGCACGAAACCTCCCGTGTGGACGAGGAAGAGCAAAACCAAGTGGTGGGCTCACAGTTCAGACCAGAATATCGCTGTCAGAGTTCGTTGTGCACAAAGGAGGTTTACATGGGTGAGAGGAGGAAGAACGCTTTGAAAAGCACAGGCGGTGCCACTAAGTAAGATGATAAGCGTTATGTGGGCGCTTGTTTATACCAAATTTGGGAATAAGGTCAAGTACAAGTATCGTATCGCTACCACGCTGGTTATCAGAAATTCAATATTTCTTCCTATCTTCCTCTGTTTCTTCGACTGTTTTAACCACAGAGCCATACGTTTGGTGGATGCTGCCCTTTCAAGAGCCTCATTGCTTGTTTGACGGTATTGCTAGCTTTTGCGACAGCATCGCTAGTCTCCTCCAAACACTGGTGCATATACTCCACCCAGTCTCTTACCGGCTCAAATTCCATCAAAAATGAGAGATATTCTTGATTCAGGATACCCTTCGCCTGGGACTCGGTTTCCGGATGTAATGAGGGCGGTAAGGGTAAATGGATCTCACCAACTATGGACAGGCGCATAGCGGCGACGAGTGAACCAAACATAATGTTCAAAGCTGGTGAGGTGACGACATATCCATAGCATATCCTGATGGGATCCGGGGGAGGGGGATCGCAGAAGTTGCCTCCTCTGAGCCGAAAATAGAGCACGGTTGAGGAGTCGAATTGTATGTCTGAACGCGGCGGGTACTGATATTCTATGTGCTTCAGACCCGTGTCTTTCATTTGCTCCCCCATGGCAATAATGGCCCCGTCGATGTGCTCCTTCGCTTCGGTTGAGATTGTTACTGCGCGGCCGTTTTTATCGTACGTAGACACTTCATACTCGATAGCGTGTGGTCCCTAGTGTTGGAAAAGTCAATAAACAAGAATCGATGCATCATGTATGTCTTACCGGTCTTGGCATAGCACACGCAGGGGAAATGAGGAACGCGATGAGGATAAAACCCAGCCAGATATGTGCAAAGAACATTGAGGTAAATAATCAGATAGGATACGGCTGTGTGTAAGGAGCGTCGAAGATGAGATACTAACGACAAAGCGGCACGAGACGAGGGAACTGAACCAGCAGTTGGGGAAGAGTTTGCTCCTTCGTTTCATTTTTATCCCTATACGAAATGGACATATGTTTACATGATGTCTTTGCGCAGAAATGATTTACTATTGAGTTTTGCCAATTTACGAAACACGCTTGAAACCCCACAGGTCGAGCAAGGGCGGGAAGGAGCAGAACGGGACTCTACTTACAACTATCTTAACTCATTCAGAGATCTACCCAGTTAAAGTCAGTTTGCATCATAATGCTTTTTCGGTGCACTTGCCCCGGCCCCTCTCTGTCCCTCCGACCCATATTCATACTGGTTGGGGAGCTTTAGGGAGGTGCTGAAATTCAGAGGCTGTGTAGCGGCTACTACGAGAGCCTACGGCGGCGTCCATAGTCACTTATCGCTACGTGGAAAACCTGTCAAACATCTCAGTTTTGGGGGCGGGCTGCGATCTCCTACCATATCAACCTGTGAGGTACTGGTCGCCTAGGATGTGCATGAGATAAAATCCACCTTCAGGAGGCTATACGTGACGGACAAACTGCGGACACTGGATATACTGCAGTACTTACGTTGCCTTTTATTGCCCAAAATGGAACAAAACCACGCGGCGAGTTATTATCTTTCCTTCTTTGTATCCCTTGATTCTGTGTGTACACGAAAGACTAGCGAAAATATACGTACTCAGGAGTCTCTTTCCAAATAGCAGTATTAAAGTACTAGTACCTAGGTATGTTACAGACTGGCGGTCCGAATCTACCAAGCATGAGAGAAAGAAAATCATCCATATCCAGAGGGGTGGGCGGGAGGGGAGAGCCAGGCGGAAAGCGTACCGGAGAATTTCAGGCGGAGAGCGGGGGAGTTTATTTAACAGTCCCCGAGGGATAACTTATATCAAAGTTCACTTGAAATATAGCGCTCTGTACGATAACTGATCTTCATAGAAACTATCTACGACATCACCCCCCACCTCCCATGTCAAAGGCTACCATCTGAGTAGACCTACTGGCGATCATGGATTCGTATCCGGTGGAAATGCTCCGCGTCCAAAATATCGATAGCCCTTTTGAGAACCAGGCTAGCTGAATCTCGATTCAAATACTGACGAGCCTCAGGCCGGTGATTTATACGGTGGTTTGCACCCGTCGACAATACCCACTGTGTTATCTTCTTGAAATCTGTCAAAAACGCGAGATATTCCTGATCCTGGAGAACCTGCACTATTTTCTTGTACCTGGCTTCTGAAGGTAAGGGCGGTAAGGGTTGCTGGACCTCTTCAAGTATTTGCAGGCCCCAGCCAACGATAAGTGAACCAAAAGTAATGTTCATAGCTGGTGAGGTGACGACAGATCCATAGCATTTCCGGTCATCTGAACCACGACAGAAGACGCCTCCATCGACCATGTAGTAAAGCATGGTCGAGTTGTCGAATTCTACTAGAGGTTCGTCAACTAGGTTCTCCACCCTTGGATCAAGCACTATGTCCTTCGGCCCCGTGTCTCCTATCCCTTCCCCCATGGCAATAATGGACCGCTTAATGTGCTCTAGCGCTTCAGAAGTCGAGTATTTCACGAGGCAACCGTATATATCCAGCGTTTGCACTGTATACTTGGTATCTCGTCGTTCCTGGTTTCGGAAAAGTCAAAAAACCAGAATTAACACATCATGTATGCCTTACCAGCGTTGGCATAGCACACGCAGGGGAATTGAGTAACGTGAGGAGGGCAAAAACTAGCCAGTGACTCGATGTGGAACGGAGCATTGAAGAGGATGGACAAATATATGGCTGTGTGAGATGAGTGTTGGAGATGTCAATGGGATACTGGCGACAAAGCGGCGCGAGACGAACTGAACCAGCAGTTGGGGATACTCTTCCTTTTTCGTTTCATTTATAACCTCAACGCACATATGTGCATATGATGAGTTGGCAAAGAAAGATTTACCACCGAGTATTGCCAATTTATGAAACACGTCAAGTACTACGAGCAACCGTGGGCACCCCGGACTATCCTGGGGTTAACCCCCATCTAAGTAGAGTTTCATTTCGGTGCACTTTCCCTGGCCCTCCTTATGCTCACACTCACACTCGCCCGGGAGGTGCAAAAATTTAGAGACAACTTATGTCGTCGTCCACTTCACCTCTCACTACCAAGCTGTACAGTCAGCGACCAAAGAGATCTAAGATATAGGTTGCCTGGGGCTTGCCCATTGTTTTTTCTATTCCATTTCCGAGCGTTTCGCTTCATCAGCTCGCTCTGTTCTAGCACTGGACCAGGATTGTGCACATTCAATCCCAGTATTCATGCATTCTTAACTGTCAGTGTTTCAATTTGAGATGGGTTGGCGTCTCAAATTTGACGTCAGACAAGTCTGCCTCCAAGCTTGGATGGAGGACTCGACCGAGAGGAGAATGAGGCTGCCGCGCGCTACGAGAAACCACCGAGTCCCAAAAGCCCTTCCGAGTACACGAACAACAACAAAACCAGGTGTTGTACAATCTTAGAGACTTCTGCACTGTACCTCCGTTTTCATTCCCAAAGGGGATCCAGCGCGCTCGTTACGGCGCAATGAACTCATTGAGCATCAAATTATTTCTCAGACTCCTTAAGACTCATGCTACTTAGTACTACGTTGTGACTTTTACGAAAAATAATTCTGCTCTAAACTCTGTATCACGTATGCGGTTCCAGCCTGAGCAACTTTGGTGTGTGGAAAGAGGCTTCTTAGAAAGAAACATAGAAAACATAAATTCATGAATATAGAATGCACGAAACCTGCCCTCCTAGTGTGGACAAACAAGTCCTTCATGTGTATCCGCACCGCAACTCAAGTACTCATATAATCAAGACTCGAAGTTACAGAAGAAAATGGCTTTCCAATCCAACCGACGTTCGAATAAGCGCTTAGGTCTTAGGCGCTTAACTGCAAAACTCCAACTAGGATATGCGACAACTAGACAAGATTCTTGGGCACCGGCATACGATGGCACACCTTACAGATAATGATGGTTAATAATTGTTTGAACAGTGGCGGTCCGCGGAAGAGCATCCTGCAAAAGCCCTTGTCGTTGAAACGTTGAAAGTTGAACATTGAATGTCGTCCATCGGTCTGTATGAAGGCCATGAGACATCGAGGATCGTCTCATTATAACAGGCAGGAAAAATGGATCGTAAAATCAACGTCTTACAGTGACATGCAAAGATCGTTGTAATTATTGCATCTTCTACGTGTCTCTATTTCTTTCTGACCTTGGAAAACTTAGCTCCCTCATCACCTAGAGTTTCTTTGCCGCTTGCCCGTCCGGAAACACTTCTCAGTTCTATCGTCGTCTCCAACCTCTCCGACAAGTACGACAATATGAACCCATCGAACACACGGACTGCCTACTCCTTCGAATTCTGTATCTACCTCATCGTGTTCTCTTTCACTTGATCCATTAGCTGAGGTATAACCGGCACCGGTTGTACATATATCTTTCTTATCTGCACCTCCAAGTAGGATCAACGTTGTCATCTCCTCCAATGGCTACCGAAGCCCTTTCACCGTCTGCTTCCACCGACCAGCCTCGTTCGAAAACACGGCAAGCAGAATGACCTTCAAATATACTTTGACACCAATTCCATCCAATATCTTCAGCCCTTCAGCTTCATCGACCAAGTTAATCCCTTCTTGTACACCTGTCCAGTCCGCACCATCGTCACACCCTCCGTCACCACATCTTTCTCCCCTTTCCCTTCCACCTTTGCCATTATCCGCAGCCCAGATTGAACAGAGGGAAGGGAGCGGTGATCCTATTCTCGTGGGCAGGTGCGGTGAGGCAGAGATTCTAACCCAGACTCTCCAGCAAGGTGAGTATGATGCCCTGTGGTTTGATAGTGTTTCTCACGACAATCCTCTGCAGTCTCAGAAAAGGAGGCCGTGTCAAGAACGTCCTGGCATGGAAGGCCGGGTGCTTTATTCATCAACAGCTAGGTGCAGGTTTTAGTCTCTTTCCAAATAGTTCGTAGCTCGTCACCCTTCGATCAAATTTTACCATCAAATAAGGATACAAGTATTGTATCGCTACCTACTGGCTATCCGCGCTCAGAGTATTTCGTCCCTCTGTTCCTTCCAGGTTCCTTCATCCGTTCTATTACTTAACCAATACGCCGTCCTCCTTGCTCATCCTGCCAGTCCAAATCATCCATAGCTTTTTTGACAACATCGCTAGCCGTTCCGCGGACCACATACATCAGCTTTATCGTCTTTCTCATCGGCTCAAATTCCGTCAAAAACGTGAAATATTCCTGATCCAGGAGACCCTGCGCTAGTTTGAACTCGGCCGTCGAAAGCGAGGGTGGAAAGGGTATATGGACCTCATTAATTATAAGAGAGCGCCGGAGAGCGACTATTGAACCAAGCATGATGTTCATAGACGGAGAGGTGACGACATATCCATAGCATAGTATCCCACAACGACTACAGAGTGTGTAGTATGAGCCTGATGAGGAATGAGTCAGGTGACATACATTATTCTACGGCATGCGGCAGAGACGACGTTACTTCACGTCTTCTCTGCTCCGCATATCTTTGAAAGTCTTGTGCTGTCTCAAAGCTGCACAAAGACCATTCAAAGTTTTTCAACGCTCTGTCCCATCTCTCTTTGCTATTTCTACGCGCTAATAATCTAAATACTTCATAATTTAATAGCTTTATACTCTCGCTTTTATTATGGACACACCCCGCATCACAAGAGACCCAACCCAGGACTTGGTCCCGGACTATAACACTGATCCAGATTGGGATGATTTCGTTAATTCATGTGTAACTGATGACAGGAATCGCGACGACATTGTAAAGGGTCTAATTGATTCATGGACAGCGCGACACGCCAAGACCATTCAGGCCTGGGAAGCCCAACTCGAAGTGGATAGAGAAGAAGAAAAGCGGTTAGCAGAGCTACGAGCTCAGACAGCAGAGCATGTACAAAGAGAAGCAGAAAAAGAGAAGGCAGAAGAGGAGAAGAAGAAGTTCAAACCTCCGCCTATGGATCAAATGGCTTCAATACCCACTCACAGTCAAGCCTCTCCTCTCCCCTTTGCTCTGGAGAAAATGAGGAAATATGAGTTTGTCGAACTCTGGTATTTCGGAATGGATGGCTGCGAGGAAGCTCGCATCAATTCTCTCGCTGAATCAACTACAGGATACGGCTTTGCAGCTGCCGGCGATGATGCCACCATTGCAGCGCTGCGGCCTCTGTCTACTCTCACTAAATCTCCAAAGGCTATTCCTGACGAACGACTTTCGTTCACTCATCTCTCGATAGCGAAAACCCTCTATATCCACACCATGAATGAGGTTGGCTGGCCAGTGGAGTACATTAAAGCATGGGCTCATTTTTACACCATCCTAGAAAACCACCATTTCCGTCGAATAGAACCACATGGCGAGCAAGTCCTTGTGAAGTACCAAGCTCACATGAGACGTGACTGGTACCGCCTATTACTGGCGAAAAAGCCCGTTTTCAACGTCGCTCTCATCAATGAAGACCTAGTCTCAAAACTGGAAGATGACATTCTGAGGCAGATGCGTTTAGACTCCATGACTACAGTCCGTTTTTTCTTATTTTTATTCATCTCGATGAACCATTTACTAACTATGTCTTTCATTATTCTCTCCTCAATGATTTTCTCTGTTCACATGAACAATGCACACACATGCATACGCATACGCATTCGCATAAACACTCACATAAACATTGCACAAATGTTCTTTCATAACTCGCATACCTGGTTTCATACTCATGCAGGTGGATGTTGGGACGTCGCCAGTCAAGGCTCCTTATCACGTTCCGCAACCTTCAACACCTAGTCGGAAGACATCAAGCGCTCTCCGCTCCACTCCTACAGCATCCCCGAGACCTCATCCCTACCGAAACCAGTCAGGAAAAAGCACGGTATGTTTAACCGCTTCAATCCCTACTATAAACCATCACTAACAAAATTAATTTCTACTCCTAATTCATTTCTCTTTCGCGTATTTGCTGCTCTCACATACGCATACGCATATGCATCTGCTTGCCTTTTCCATTGGATCTTCAGGCTTCCCTCCCGCCCCAAGAGTCGTTTTTTCAAGTGAGCACAGACAGGAAATCAGCCAAATCTGTCTGTGCAACGTGTCTTGGCATCTCCATCCACCAGGTCCAGAACTGCTCCTTACCTCACTTATGGAATGGCACCGAAGTTTTCGCTCAGCGACAAGGGAGGGAGCTATCAGCCCGGGGCACAGGGAAGCCAATCTGTCTTTACTTCAACCTTCCCAAAGGCTGCACCGACTCCTCCCACTCACAGAAGCACATCTGCAGTGGATGTGGGTCGCCGAGTCATGGAGCTCAAGCGTGTATTCGCGCAGAGAGCACAGACTCCTCTCACTCCGTATAAAGTTGATGCATGGGAGGCGATGCTATCCGAATCGGGTCTTGCCGCCAAATACCCAGATCTCGTCGGTTCACTGCGTCATGGCTTCAATGTTGGTATCCGCTCGATCTCGACAACATCCGTCCCGCCGAATAAACCATCTATTGATACATTCGCCACAGAGTTTGACACTCTCATGGACAAAGAATTTGCCACAGGTCGATACCTTGGACCCATGTCACAATATGAACTCGAACAGCTCGTTGGGCCATTCCAAACTTCACCTCCATCACTCATCCAAAAGCCGCACAAACCAAATTCTTTTCGGATGGTCCAAGACCTATCATTCCCTCATAGCCCTCGCAGTATCACCCAATCTATTAACTCCACTATCGAATCCTCTGACTACCCATGCACATATGGAACTTTTGCAGCAGTCTGTTTGCTCATTTACCAACTACCTCCAGGTTCTGAAGTGGCCTGTCGGGATGTCGTTGAAGCTTACTGTCAGGAAGTGAACATTTCCTGACTGACAAATTGGACACATGATTGAGCACATGATTGTCTCAATATTGTATTAATGACATTTGATAACAAACGAGTCATATGGTCTAATTTCGGGTGCAATATAATGACCCGGAACCCGGAACCGGAAATGAATTATATTATATGAGTCAAAATGACTCGGAACATGACTCGGAATGACTCAATATGACTTAGGTAGCTAGTATAAATACCGCTCAGTAGATACATTGTACCCCAGCCTTGTTATTTTGGAACTATTATCTTTGTGCAGCATAGCTGTGAATTGAACCTTGATATGAATCTTAGTTGCTAACTGTGAATATCCAGAAGCATCACCAATTACCTGCTTACAACAGAAGAATCCCTGCTTATTACAGAAGAACCACCTTTACCTGCTCACCACAGAAGAACTACTTTTACCTGCTTACCACAGAAGACATCACATCTGTTTGATCAGAATACCAGAATATTACCTGTTAACACAGAAGAACCATCGGAAACCACACTGTTAAATCAGCAACACCAAACTCGATATTGTAGTAAATCTGCCCAACGGGCCCATCGCTATACTGTACATTGGGAAGATCCAATTGTGAACGGATCTTTACACTTACCGGGGTATTCCCCTACACCACTCTCAATGGCCAGGAGCCGCCGTTCGCTTGCGCGGTAGTGACTGTTTTGGTCTCGACACATGTCTCATGTTTGGGATCACATCGGGTGGAGGCGTACATGGTTCCTTGGATGATGGAGGTGCCGATATTTTTCGATGGAAAGGAATGGGACCCATCTCCAAATGGAGCGATGACCATTTCTTTGCACGAATCCGACGAGAGCATCTCATCGAATTCAATGAACGTCAAGCAGCCACTCGGCAACACATTCAAAGCATCGGTGGTCGTCAAACACATGGCGGCTGGCTATGGTTTGCTGGAGGAATCCTACCATCAGATCTTGTGGAAGATTTTGACGAGGATTATGTTTTCCCAGTTGCAGACCTCTCACAATGCTCCTCATGCTCTGAGCATGATCGTGAGTTCTCATACTCCTTCGAAGACATTGACACACTCTCCGATGCTCTGGGTTTCATATGGGGAAGGACAAGGACTCTCCTTTTGCTCCATCATGCCCTTTCACGGGTTTCCTCTGGGATGTTCAGAACAGGACCGTTGCTCTCACTTCAACGAAAGCAGAAAAGTATCAGAATGCCATTGCGGAATGGCAGAAGTCACGCACACACACATTGGAAGAGACACAGTCCCTTTATGGAAAGCTGCTACACACTTCCCTCATTATCCCTGAAGGACGAGCGTACCTCACCAACCTGGAGGCCTTCATGGGGGTTGCATCCCACAATCCTTTCATTCCACTCACTCCTCCCAGAGACATGCCCTCAGATATCAGATGGTGGAGCAATACACTCACCAAATCCCCTCTTCAGCGATGCCTCCCTGTCCCTTCTGAGGTCGTTGACCTCCACGCGTTCTCAGATGCCAGCTCAGGATTCGGCATTGCTATCGTTATTCGCGGAAGGTGGAGAGCCTGGAAACTCATCAAGGGATGGGACACAGAAGGCCGGACCATTGCCTGGGCTGAGGCAATTGGCTTCTATCTTCTTGTTCAAGCAGTTCTCAATGCCCATGCCCACTCCATCCACATCAAACTGTACGGCGACAACAACGGCGTTGTGGAAGGATGGTGGGCAGGACGTAGTTGTGACAAAAGGGTCAACAAGGTCTTCCGACTCATACACCAGCTCTTGGGACCCGTCAACGTTACTGTCCACTCACGATACGTACCAAGCAAAGAAAACCCGGCCGACAACCCATCCCGTGGCATCTATGCTAGCAAATCACTACTTTTGCCTCCCATTACAATCCCCACCTTCCTCGAACCCTTCATCGTTGACTTCGATCAGGATATCACCCCAACTGGATTTCTTCACCATGTCCCAAAATCCATTCCAAAGCTTGAGCTCAACCGCCGCAAACAACTCAACCACTTTTGAGCAGCATGGGGATGAGCTCATCAACTCCAGCCTTTACTGGTGGGATTAATCCCACATCCTCTCAGTCACCCTCGCGGTTCAGCACTCTACTACGCTCTCCTATCAGACCACCATCAAAGCGCTCAAGACCTATGCCCTACCGTCAGGACCTCCGCCCTGTCTTATTGGTATTACGTCCACACTGTATGGCGCCCGAACGCCTACTGATGTGGCTTCCATTCAATGGATCGCGCAGTTCAAATTCACTTCCTCTGTCAGAGGAAGAACTTACTGCGCGTATTCACTGTCATCTCTCATGCATATGCAGAGAGCACCCTCGAAACGTATGGCTCAGGTCTGCTGGTTTTCCATGTATTCTGTGACATGAAAGGTATATCAGAAATTCAGCGTGCCCCAACTAGCACTACGCTAATCTCAGCCTTTGTGGCTGCTCTCGCTGGAAGCTATTCAGGTGATACAATCTCAAACTACACTGCCGCTATCCACGCATGGCATGTTCTGCATGGCCTAACCTGGTTGGTAGACCGTGATCAACTCAAAGCCTTGCTCAAAGGTAGTAATCGTCTCGCTCCACCAACATCAAAACGTCAAAAACGAGCGCCGTTCACTATAATTTTCTTACTAGCCATCCGTTCTGTCCTAGACCTCACAAATCCACTTCACGCTGCTTTCTGGGCATGCCTCACAGCCTCTTTCTACTGCACCTCCAGGCTGGGTGAGTTCGTAGTGCCATCTCTCCTAGTCTTCAACTGTTTGCTACATGTGACAAGGTCACACATATCCACGGCTCGTGATCGCAATCAGCTCAAAACAACCTCCTTCCACCTGCCGTCGACCAAAGCTGCTCCAATCAATGGCGAAGACGTCAGTTGGGCAAAACAGGACGGCTTATCTGATCCCGAAGCGGCCCTGGACAATCACCTCATTGTCAATAACCCGCATATGTCAAACGAGGCGCTTTTCTCATACACCCACACCGACGGCAAACGAAGACCACTCACACGCCGAAATTTCATCAAGTGTCTTGTAGATGCTGGTAAAATGGCGCAAGTGACAGTGCCTCCAGCACATGGAATCCGCATCGGCTCAGTCCTTGAGTATCTTCTCCGAGGAATGCCTTTTCCAGTCATGCAAGTTAAGGGCCGATGGGCTGGCCAATCTTTCACAAAATATCTCCGTCAGCATGCAGAGATACTAGCGCCCTATATGCAGGCAAACTCAGTTGTCCTCGCACAGTTCACACACATTGCGATGCCTCCTGTTCGATAATCCATTTTGGTAAGTCCTTCATAGGTCATATGCTCCTACATTTCAGGGGTATCTGCGTTTCGCTTGATGCGTCGCAATGCTCCTACGGTTTTGGGTATCTCCGCTCACCTAGATTCCTCTGCTCCTAGGTATGCACTCACACCGCTGGGTCAAAGCACGAGATCAGAAACAGTGGGGTTTGTTGAGCCGCGTCGCTTGCGGGAAGCATTGCCTGCAAGCGACGAGCCCGAAACTTTAATATAGATAATACAACCTGCATAGTATCTAATAGTACATACAATAACCATCTAGACTAAAGGAACGAGCAGGCCATAGAGTACCTCCTTCGGGTCTGTAATAAAGCACTTTCGAGGGGTTGAATTTTTTTTTTGAAGTCGTCTGCTGATGTGTTACGAATTTCCGACCCGTGTCTTTCATTCCCCCCGCCATGGCAATAAGTGCCTTATCAATGTGCTTTTGCGCCTCGGTTGAGACTATTACTGGCTGACCGAGTTTATCGAGTGTTTTCACTATATACGTGATATCGCGTCGTTCCTGGTTTCGAAAAAGTCAACAAAAACCAGAATCAACACATCATATATGTCTTACCAGCGTTGGCATAGCACATGCAGGGGAAATGAGGAATACGAAAAGGAGGAGAACAAAACCCAGCCAGTTATGTGCATGGAACATTGAAGAGGATAATCAAATACGATCCAGCTGTATGAGAGGAGCGTTGGAAGATACCAGAAACAAAGCGGCGCGAGACGAGGGAACTGAACCAGTAGTTAGGGAAGAGTTTGCTCTTTCGTTTCATTTTTATCCCTTGATGCGTATACTTACACAACATGATATCGCAGAAAAGATTTACTATCGATTATGTATTGCAAATTGACGAAACGTATCCTGGACCTGCCCTGGACTATTCAGAATGGGGAGATAGAATTCGCATCATCATGCTTTTCGGTGCACTTCCCCAGACTTTTTCCCTACCTCTCCCCTGGCCCTCCCCCTCCAGCCCCCTCCCTTCCCATACTTACACTGGCAGGGAGATGCTAAAACGTGTAGCCTACATTGGTGTCCACTTCTATACTTACAAGCTGCTACTGTAGCTGCCATTCCGCCTGCTTCGCCGTCTTCTTGGCCTACCTCATAACTAAACTCAACCACTGGGCACTTTCCTCTCCAGACCCGCCGCCTTGAACTGTCCCTCAAGCGCTTTTCTTATGCTGTCTACTCGCCGCGAGCAGTGCTCACCACTATGTGATTGCACAGGATTTCAAAAATTTCAAAGATCTCTGCTGCTCAAAAAAAAATTCGTATCAAGAGTAATCAAAGTATATCAAGGCAGTGAAGTCGAAGATGTCCCTGCAATCGGAAACCCCCGATTATTTTTCTCAACAGGAAACAGCAGAACGGACAGAGAGGAAGCAGGATTTAGCTGGTTCCTCTAAGCTCTCGAATATTTTTAATTCGTGGTTGCTTTTGCGATAGTTTCAGCCTGTTTCAGGGCATATGTATAATCTAATACTCGAGTGAAGCTTTCTTCAGCGGGCCTATCAGAATTGGAACCAGGGTGGCAGTTGGTGGCTGACTTTGACTGAAATTTTGATCAAAATTGCCGGTATACGCACGACTCGTTGTAGCATAAAGACAGTAAGTTGTTCAAATTTTCCCCCACTTCTGGGAAGCTCAATCACTCTGCTGGTCAGAGTAGGTATTAGGAAAAAAAACCTGCTCCACTACAACCCCATCCCACCACACTCCCTATCTATTCAACATCGTTCTCTCGCGTTCACCTCTGTCCAGTACACTTGACCATCACTTACGATGCGCGTCAAAATTCCCTTCGCTTCCGTCCTTTTCGTTGCCTCCCTCAGTTGCATATGGGCAACGCCTATCGCTGTGAGTAGTAGGCTCTTTGATTTCAATGCGCAACCAGGGAGCTGATTTCGATATAGGTGGATCGCGGTAGCATGATACAAGAGCATTCCGAGTCTCACATGAACGAGCGAGCGACCCACGCAATTCAGGCTTGCGCTCCAATCCAGGGCAGCGGCGCGCTGGGTAAGAGAGGCCAGAAGCAAGGCACGTTGAAACCCGAGAAGCATGCGACTGTTACAGTCAAGTATGAAGTCGAGTCTTTCAAATTGATTCAGGCGACAAAGGACGATGTGGATGAGCCGGTTTGCATCTTCATAACGGAGAGTTTTCACAAGAAGGGCATCACCCTTGACATGAAGATACCTAATTCGACCAATGTACTCCCCGTGGGTGCCATCGCAGTGTTTGAGTTCAAAGTCAAAGATAACAGTGATCCCGAGTCCGAACGAGTTACATTTAGTGGCACCTGGGATCCTAGAACGAGCTATGGTAGCCTGTGGCAATGGCAATTATTTTATGATAGCCAGCATGAATTTTTGTTGTAACCGTATGAAATTACTTCCAATTATGTGGGTGGTGGCCGCGGATCGGATCGGGATCCCAATAACTCCTACCCTCTCATCTTCAGCCGACCTTTCCATGTCTCGTTGGTATCCAAAAGGCCTTACCGCCTAGCTGTGTGCGGACTGGAGAATAATTGGCAGAGGCCTAGGCCGAACTCTTACCCAAGACCCGTATGCGTTTCAACCTAGTGTTTCGGAAAAACATTACTACTTTTTACTCGAACTTGCATTCTCGTTTGCCCCCAAAGCTGCAATGGGTTCCATGCGAGACGTGGGATGAGCTGATCGCGAAGAGAAAGAGGAAGCCAGGTTGTGAGTTCCAGAACGCGCGTTGGACCGACCACCTGCAGCACTCGGTCTGGACGACTGAAGAGCTCGAAGACTCGTCGAAGCAAGACCCTGAGCATTACTGACTGCCTGAGTCTGTGCGCCAGGCGCCGCGAGAGCCTCTCGTTCAGTATCCTTCTCAGTCATTTTGCGTGAAGAAGAAAAACTGGCGAGAGACGTGAACTAGAAAGGCGATTCTGCTGAGAATTCATCTGGATACTTGTCTGAACTATACGAAACGGGTTTGAAAAGGAATTTTGGACTATGGACGTGTTAATAGTTGAGGAAGAAAGCGCGCGCTTAAACAATGTGTCCAACGGTCACGCGACTCCGGGCTCTAATTCCCATCTTTCAGGAAACTACATATTCCGAGGCCAATTACTACGCCACTGTCATCTGCACGCAAAGACGACGACTTGCTTCATCTCGACATGTTCCAACCTATCGTTCGCCGCATCTTCGCGCCATGCGTCCAGACTGGAACAACTTAATCACCACCCGTTTCACGAGAGACTCGCAGCTTTCTGCCCCTGCTTTTGCGCAAACCAGAGCAACATCCGAAATGAGACTGTGTAGAACGGAGAGTACCACTCGGCTGAGAAAGAACAGAGCAGGTGGTAAACCGGTAACGCCTTGACCAAGCTTGTCTTGTCTGGGTTCGAATCGACATCGCCGGTATCGCTATCCCTGTCCACAAATTTTTCCAAATCTCAGAGGCTACCTACTTTCGATATTGGGATCTTGTATGCTGTTATCGCGGCTTTACTGCGTTTGAATGAGCTTACAAAAGGACTTCCTGGCGACTCGGAGGTGTGTTTCGATGCACTGGACCTGTGCGTTTGTCATAACCGAACTGACTTTTTTTTCGTAGGATGCGTTGGTCGGCCAGGAATTCTTCACCCGACTCTCTCGCCCCATTCCATTCATCTGTGTCATCCTGACTATATAATCGCCGGGTGTTCATGCGACAATGTTAAAATTTGCTTCCTCTAAGCAATAGGCAGCGTCAGCGCCCCAAAGTTCCCTTGGCCGCTGTCCATAACCGAACACACTCGCTCGACCCGCCATCAACGATACCCTGGTACACTACCACTCTCTCATTATCCCATCATCCCATCTACTTCGCCGTCTTCTTGGCCTACCTCATACCTCAAGGCCTCATACCCAACAATCCCGCCTCTCCCGAGCCTTGACCAAAGTCGACAACTTTACTCTCCAGACCTGCCTTGACCTGTCCTCCAAACACCTTTCTTACGCTGTCTCCTTGGCCAGAGAAATCGCAAGAACGTGTAACATCGTGTAACGCGGTCTTCAAGGGTCCTCGCCACCATGTGACTACCCAGGATTTCAAAGATATCTCAGTCTGTGGATCACAATTTTGTTTCATCTGTCCCTAGAATCAGAAACCCCGCTCACTCGGATCCTTGAGAGCCATTTTTTCGCAACGAGCAATAACAGAAAACTTCTCAGCGGACAGAAAGAGAGAAAGGTAAATTTAGCTGCTTTTTCTTCTGTCAGCGGGGCATCTGAATCCACGTGTCTGTGTCGGGCTCAAAGAAGCTCAAAGATATTCAACTATTATTCGCAGTTGCGCGACATTTTAATTTTTTTACACATAAGTATTGAAATCTACCAAGTTACTCGGGTGGAGCTTTCTTAAGCGGGCCTATCAGAATTGAAACTGGGGTGGCCGCTGGGCCGACTTCGACTGAAACTTTGATCAAAATTGCCGATATACGCACGAGTTAAACTGTTAAACTGTTAAAGACTGCTTGACTTGTTCAAATTTTCCCCCACTTCTGGAAGCTTAATCACTCTGCTGGTCAGAGTGGGTACTAAAAAAGAAAATCCTCCTTCGCTAAAATCCCATCCCACTGACTCGAGTTCACCTCTCCGTTCATCATCACTTGCAATGCGCGTCACCATTCCCTTCGCTTCCGTCCTTCTCGTCGTCTCCCTCGGTTGCATATGGGCAACGCCTATCGCTGTGAGTAGTAGACTGTTTGATTCCAATGCGCAACCAGGGAGTTGATTTCAACATAGGTGGATCGCGATAGGATGATACAACAGCGTTCTGAGCCTCACTTGAACGAGCGAGCGACGGAAATTCACTCTCGCGCTTCAATTCAGGACCATGTGACCGGCGTAAGTGGTGGAGTCAGCTATGGTGAAGTCAGGTCTTTCAGATTGACTCGGGCGACAAGAGCGGATGTGGATGGGCCGGTTTGGAACTTCATAAAGGAAGGTTTCCTCAAGAATCACATCACCGTTACCATGTCCGAACCTGAGTCGACCGATCTACTCCCTATGGGTACCATTGCGAGGTTTGAGTTCAAGTACATCGAGCTCAAGCACATAAATGAACCCGACTACGAAGGAGATAAATATACTGGCACCTGGGATCCTAACGCGAAACATGGTAGATTGTACCACAAGGGGAACTTATTTTATTCTAACTAGTAGGCATAAGTTTTGGTTGCAACCGTATCTACCTGTATATAATTATGGAAATTAATTCCACAAATTATGTGAGTGGTGGGATCCCAACGTTCAAAGTAACTACTCGTATGAAATCCTCTCATCTTCAGCCGACCTATGTCTCGTTGGTATCCAAAACGCCTTTCCGCCCAGCTGTGTGCGGACTGTAGATAATTGGCAGAGACCTAGGCAGAGCTCTTACCCAAGACCCGCACGCATTTCGACCTAGTGTTTCCGAAAAAACATTCCAAGTTTTACTCAAACTTGTATTCTCGTTTACTCCCAAATCTGTTGGTGACTCATTTTTATTTGGGCATGCTTGAGCCGAGCGCTCAGTCAGTGAGCTTGACTAAATCTTTCAGGAAACTACACACTTCTTTTTGCTGTGAAATCTACCAAGTTACTCGGTTGGAGCTTTCTTAAGCGGGCCTATCAGAATTGGAACCGGGGTGGCCGCTGGTGGCCGACTTCGACTGAAACTTTGATCAAAATTGCCGATATACGCACGAGTTAAACTGTTAAACTGTTAAAGACTGCTTGAGTTGTTCAAATTTTCCCCCACTTCTGGAAAGCTTAATCACTCTGCACTCTGCTGGTCAGAGTGGGTACTAAAAAAGAAAATCCTGATCCACTAAAATCCTATCCCACTACACTCCCGCCCCATTCGACATCGTTCCCTCGAGTTCACCTCTCTGTCCTGTACACTTGACCATCACTTGCGATGCGCTTCACCATTCCCTTCGCTTCCGTTCTTCTCGTTGCCTCCCTCAACTGCATATGGGCAACACCTATTGCTGTGAGTAATCAGCTGTTTGATTCCAATGCGCAACCTGGGGGCTGATTTCAATATAGGTGGATCGTGGTAGCGAGATACAACAGCGTTCCGAGTCACACTTGAACGGGCGAGCGACGGAGAATGAGGTTCGCGCTCCAATTCAGGGCGATAGCCTGCTGCCGGAGGGGGGAGAGGTGAAGGAAGACCAGACGAAAGGCGAGCCCAAGGAGGCGCCGAGGTCGAGGGCGCGTGTGACCAGTAAACCCAGGAATGGCCAAGTCAGGTATTTCAAATTGACTCAGGCGACAAATGGGGATGTGGATGATGAGGTTCAGAACTTCGTACAGGAAGCTTTAGACAATAATGGCATCAGAGCTATAGTGCGCCAACCTAAGTCAACCGGTGTACTCGGCAAGTATCCCGTCGCGAAGTTCGAGTTCAACTACTTCGAGCCCAAGTACAAAAGTGATCCCAACAAAAGAAATAATTACAAAGGAGATACATATACTGGCTTCTGGAATCCTACAGAGAAATCTGGTAAAATGTATGACCAGAATGGGAAATTATTATATTCCAAAACCAACAAGTAGTCATACCTTTTCAGTTTTTAGTGTTGTATAACCGTATTCGCAGCTCCCTATCTCTACTTTTGCACATTTCAGAGTCAGCATCCGAAATGAGACTGTGTGGAACGGAGAGTATAACTCGGCTGAGAAAGAATAGAGCAGTTCTCGCACGGTGGTAACGCCTTGACCAAGCTTGTCTTGTCTGGGTTCATCGACATCCCCGGTATCATGCCAGTTCGTTATTCCTGTCCACCAGCTCTTCCGAATCCGAGAAGTTACCTACTTTCGATGTTAGGATTCTGTATGCGGTTATCGCAGTTTTACCGGTTTGAGAGGGCTGAGGATGATCTATATAAATATACAAGCCTACGAAAGAATTTCCTGACAAGGTGTGTTTCGACGCACTGTGCGCTGTGCGTGTATCACAACCGAACTGTTAACTGAATTGTTTCTTTCTTAGGACATGTTGGCCAGCGCTGCGGCTGCAGCCTTGGCCGGGAATCATCCACCCTACTCTCTCGTCGCCTCGCTCCATTCATCTGTGTCATTTAGTTGAGGATTACGAGTACATGCGACAATGTCAAAATCTACTGACTCTAAGCGAATATCTCATAGGTAACGTCGTCAACGCCTCAAATTTTCCTGTAGATACCTCAACTTTAACTTTTGATCTTTTCCCCCTCCATAACTGAACACACTCGCTCAACCTGCTTATCAACGATACCCTGGTACACTACTACTCCCACTACCACTCTCTCATTATCTCATCATCCCATCATCCCATCTGCTCCGCCGTCTTGGCCTACCTCACACCCAGAGTAGGCACTAAAAAACTCTGCTCTGCTACAATCTCCTCCCATCCCATCCCATCACATTACACTCCCGCTACATTCTACATCGTCCTCTCAAGTTCACCTTTCCGTCCCTGCGCACTCTCCGTCCCGTACACTTAATCATCACTTTCAATTCACGATGCGCTTCACAACCCGCAGCCCCCTTCCCTTCCGTCCTCCTGGCCTCCCTCAGTTGCATATGGGCAACGCCTATCGCTGTGAGTAGTAGACTGTTTGATTTCAATGCGCAACCAGGGGGCTGATTCCAAGATAGGTGGATCGGGGTAGCGTGATACAACAGCGTTCCTTGAACAAAAGCGCTCAGCGCTGGGCACTCATGCCATTGAGGCTCGTGCTCCAATTCCGGGCGACGGCCCACCCTGGGGAGGGGCAGGATGGCGTCGCACAGGATCCCGGGAAGGAGAAGGCGCCTGTGAAGGCCGGCGCGAGTAAAGCTGGTTGGTGAAGCTTTGAAGTCCCAAATTTCAAATCCACCCATACGACGCCAAACGCACCTCCTGATCATGATCAGGCAATGAAGGAGCGGGCTCGAAAGCTTATAGAAAAGGCTCTCCGCGGGAATACACAAGCATAAGATCACCGTTACCGTGCCTCTCCCTACGGCCAGTCAACTCGCTGTGAATCCCGACTCGGACGTGATCGCGTGATCGATCATTGTGAAGTTCAAGCTCAGGCCTCAGGCTCGAGCGTGAAAAAGATAAGGTAACTGGCATTTGGGATCCTAAAACAAAGCATGGTGAACTGTACAAGAAAGGTCTAGCTAGTTGTTTTTATTTTAGTGCTGTCGCCGTATCTCATCGGTTACCTTCTATGAGGACGCGAATAAATCATGTGAGCGTAGCGGCGGACCGGGATCCGTTCACTTTCAGCGCCTTCAGTGTCAACACCCACTCGGACATCCTCTCATCCTCGGCCAATCTTTTCCATGTCTCTTTGGTATTCAAAACGCTTTTACACCTAGCGATGCGACCTTTCGAATCCCAGCAGCCTGTCTTTGTGGGATCGGAAACACACGGGACTGGAGAATACAAGGCCATCGGTGGAAACTGGCAGGAACCTGGGCCAAGCTCTTACACAGAAGACCCGTATGTCTTTTCGCTATTCTACATACTTCCTGCAAGTTGATGTGCTGCTAGCTACTTGCAATTGCATCTACCAACGCGAAGATGACAACTTGCTTCATCTTGACGTGTTCCAACTGGAACAACTCGATTACAACTCGCAGTTCCCTACCTACTGACTTATCACAGCCGAACTGTCAACTGACTTTTTTTCTTTGTTAGAACATGTTGATCAGCGCTGCAGCTGCAGCTGTGCAGCCTTGGCCGGGAATCATTCACCCGACTCTCTCGCCTCATTCATCTGTATCATCCTATATAAACATCGTCAGCGCCCAAGGTTTCCTTGGCCGCCGTCTAGACACTGCGATCCATACCGAACACGCTCGCTCATCCTGCCATCAACGATACCCTCGGTACACTACTCCCACTACTCTCTCATATGTATCCCATCATCCCATCGCCAGCCCCAGCATGCACAGTAGTTTATTCCAGACCCGTTTCGGCCCCAACTGTTCTCCCAATACGCCCCGCGCGCGTGGTTTTCGGTTGTCCTGCATGAGTCGCCGCGAGAAAGAATGCGTTCCGGATGTGCATGAGTATATGGCGAGCTGGGAGGAGTACCTGCCTCGGGCTTAGGGTTTGCGGAGGCGTTTGTGCGCCGGAGGGCGGGGATGGGGGACGATTGGTGTAGGAAGAATTTAATGGGAAGGTCGGAGGAGGAGGAGGATAAGATCGTTGTATGTGTGTCCTCTCTACTTCTTTTACTCTGGAATTTGACTTGGACAACCTCTTCACCTAGAGTTACTTTACCGCTTGCCCGCTTGGAACCACTTCCGTTGACGTCTCAAATCTCTCTGAAAAGTACGACATTATGAACACATCGAAGACACTGGCGTATGATGAATCTTCTACATGCGGCCTCCTTCTGCATGTACCTCATCGTATTCTCTTTTACGATCCAATATGTGGTATCAATATATCGCCCGTTATACACATATCTTTCCTATCTGCACCTTTCTGCGTTCCAAATAGTATCAACATTGTCATCTTCAATACTTAGCTATCGAAACCTTTTCACCATCTGCTTCCACCGACCAGCCTTGTTCGAAAACACTACAAAGACATCGACCTCCATGTTTCTCAGTCTCAACAAAAGCCCAGCCAAGTTCATACTCTACGCGCTCCCATACGCACATTTAGGAATAGTAACTTTGACATCGATTCTAGCAACCTCTTCATCTTACCAACGTAATCTCTTCTCCTCGTACACCTGTCCAGTTCGCATCATCGCCCTCATTCCAACCCTTATACCGACAAGATGCGACCATAGCTGCGACTGCGCCTACATCGCTGTATTCTTGGCCTACCTCATACCTCAACAATCCCTCTATTGAGTCTTGGCCAAAGTCGAAGCACTTTCCTCTCCAGACCCGCTATGTCAAAATGTCCCTTAAGCATCTTTCTTAGTTAGTATCTTACCCTGTCTACGCGCCAGAGAAGTTGCAAGAACGTGTATCGCGCTGTATCGCGGTGCAGGACCCCTGATTATGAGTGGACAACCTAGATAAGCAACCCTCCGGATCTGGCCATTTTTGTCCGAACAAATTTTGGCTGAATCCACCCAATTTTGTCCGAATTTTTTACCCAGGTTCAGTCGGGGCCTGATTTTTGTCCGAACTTTTGCGTTTAGCCTCCCGGAGCCTCCCCAGACTTCAAAAATCGCTTTTTTGAACGTCGCGCAGCAGGTGGACGCCAGCCAGAGCCATATCAGACTATGTAATAATCAGTATAGATCCTCATCTTCGCTTCAAAAAGGTCAAAAACTGGTCAAAACTAGGCCTTTTTGTCCGAAAATCTGCTTAGGGTTCCCGCCTACGGTGGTCCTTTTTGTCCGAACCTATATCCAGGTTTTGCTGAAAATCAGGCTCATTTTTGTCCGAACTCTTATCTAGAATGTCCACCTATCCCAAGAGGAAACAGCAGGAAACTCTTACAAGAGAAAGAGAGGAACCAGAATTTTAGCTGGTATGTACTTACTTTTTCTTCACAAGCGGGGGGTCTTTTGAATCGTCAATAATTCCAGGACTGTATCGATTTTAATTCTCATTCATACTTTTACGACAGTTGCGACTGTTTCAGCAGGTTTCAGCGCATACACATCTTTGAAATCTACTACTCGGGTTGGAGCGTTCTTAAGCGGGCCTATCAGCCCCCTGGTTGCGCATTGGAATCAAGCAGTTTACCACTACTCACAGCGATGGGTGTTGCCAAGATGCAACTGAGGGACGCGACGAGGAGAACAGAAGCGAAGGGAATGGTGAAATGCATCGCAGGTGATGATCAAGTGTGCAAGACGAAGACTCGTAGTGTGTAGGACGAATGTGCAAGACGGAGTGCAAGATGAAAATAACGGTGTCGAATAGAGCGGGAGTGTAGTGGGAAGGGATGAGACCTGATGAGACTGTAGTGCAGTAGAGTTTTTTTTTGAGTGCCTACTCCGACCAGCAGAGTGAGTGAACTTTCCACAAGTGTGGAATCACTCGAAGAACCTCGAGAAGTCTTTATACCAGCTCGAAAAGGAGCAGATGAGCATTCTGCATTTCGGGCAAATTTGGTTTTAGGCCCTATCGTAGATCTTCGTAGATTTTCGTAGATCCAGGTTCGAGCAGCTCTGGGTGACCTTTTTAGGGAAAATTAGTAGAAAATTAGTGGTAAATTCGCCTATTTTTTGGTATTAACGCAGGACCAGACCTGACCAGATGCACTGGAAGTAAGTACGCAGGAAATTTCGATCAAAGTTCTAGTTCAAGTCGGCCCCGGTTCCAATTCTCCGCTTCATCCTTCTTATTCCCCGGTAGGCCGCCCGAAATTGGAGCGCGAGCCTCAAGTGAGTGAATTTCCGTCGCTCGTGAGTTCAAGTGAGACTCGGAATGCTGTTGTATCATGCTCCCGCGATCAACCTATATTTATTATTGAAATCATGGGTCAAAGAAAAAGCCGGAGGAAGGCAAGCCCAAGTCGAGGAAGGAAAAGGAGATAACGTCGAATCTTTTGACCGGGTCGAGTGCTGATATCAAGGATTTCAAAAAGACTCAGGCACACAACTTGGGTGTGGATTCGGATAACGGGGTTCGGCTCTTTGTAAGTAGAGAAAGCTTTCACAGTGCACGGTATCACTGCTACCGTGCCCCTCCCTGCGTCGGGCGATAAAATCCCTGTGGGTACTGTTGCGACATTCGAGCTCACGTACATAGGACAAGATCCCAAGTACAAAGATGTTACATTTACTGTCGTGTTCGATCCTAAAACGAACCATGGGGAAATGTCCAAGGGAATCAGGTGTTTTATTCTAACAAGTAGTCATATTTTTTTGTGCTGTAACCGTATCTGTAATTTACTGCGAATTCGGTTACCTTGTATGGGAATTACTCTCCACGTGAGCGGCTTGGTGGCGGCGGACCGAGATCCCAGGCCCAGTGTCCAACCGTCCAACATGTCCGCTAGCTCAGTACTCAGTCGTCGTGTTCAGCGCCAGCTTTCAGGGATCTACGGCTCTTAAAGTTATTTGTGATCTTTCATCATCTTGCTTTTGAGGATTCTCAGCACTTTAGTCGCTTCCCATTGCATCGCTAAATCTTTTAGGAAAATATTCCAGACCATTCGCACCTACCGCACTACGAAACTTGCACCTTGACATGTTCCAACTCATAATGTGTCTGGAGAACAACTCGATTACAACCCATTTCCTTGCAGCTCCTTTTTGCGCAGATAGAGCAGCTCGAAATCAGATCTAGAGTTATACTCTCCCATACCACAGTCTTGCTTCGGACGCGAGATCTCATGTCTGCCATGTACGAGCTCCTCGCGCGGTGTAGCATCTTGACCCAGCCTGTCTTGTTCTAGGTTCAAACGAATTCAAACATTCATCGATTCATCGTATTGCGCCAGCTCGTTAACGTGTTATTCCTATCCACTTTTTCAGGGCTTGTCTTCTCGGATTCAATCAAGGATGCGGATGCTCTCATCTCCGAGTCCTTCTCTTTCAATGCGCCCGTTTTTTCTGATTCTGGAGAACTGGGATGTTGGGATTTTCACCGGGTTTGATACAGCTGAGCAACAGCTGAGGATTATTTACACAAATACACGAGAGGATCTCCTGACGAGGAGTTGTTTCGAATGTACTGCGTGTCTGTGCGTTTACCGTGACCGATCTGACTTTTTCTTTCTTAGTACCTGGTTGGCGCTTAGCGCTTAGCGTTGGCCCCGAATTCTTCACCGAGCTCTTCACCCGACTCTCTCGCCTCACTCCATTCACATGTCTCATCCAGTTAAGCATTACGACTATCGTAATCTCCGGTTCAGACGACAATGTCGAAAACCACGCAAACGTCTCATATATAGGCATTGCCGTCAACGCCGTGGTCCTCTTCCCAAAACCTATCATGCCCATGCTGACATTACGCCATCAGCTTCAGCTTTCGTCCCTTTCCAGAGTCCCCCTCATTCCGAACACATTCGTTCAGCTTGCTACCACCAATATCTGTCGGTACACTACACTACTCCCACTACCACTCTCCCATCCGTTACCGGTTTACCGGCCCCCAGCATGCACAACACTCTTCCAAACCCGTTTCGGCCCCCTCTGTCGGTCGCTCTGCACGGGCTGCACAAGTCGCCAGAAAGCGTTCGCCCCGGGAACGAATGGGTGCCGGATGCGTATGAGTATATGGCGAGCTGGAAGAAGTACGCGCCGGGCCGAGGGAGGTGAGGCTCGTGGATGCATCCAGGAAGTTGTGTGGCTGGGGCGGGGGCGATTGGTGTAGCAGGAATTGCAAGGGGAGTGCACGTGTGGTGGGATCGGAGCGATCGAGGGATGGGATGGTATGCATTTTACTAGCGATGGATTACGAGTCTGTGGAAACGTAACTGCTTCTGTGTCCTACTACGGTTTAGGCGTTTAGACTGTCTCTATATATACTAATCTTTGCTACTTGCTATGATTTCGAATTTTATTCACGTTGATTCTCGATCGACTGACCTTTCTCTACCTGTGTACCTCTTATATACCGAGCATGTTGCCATAGTACAATGGCTGTTCAGAGTAGAAATGAGATTATTGGCAAGGCACTGAATCTACGTTTGCTATGGTATCGGCACGAAGGCACTGATCTACACAGAAATTAAAGGACCACGAGCTCGCGAGGTAAATCCATTAATGCCACATCGGGCCTATTATCAGACTACTATTATACATATGCGTGGAACACATCCAAGTACCATACACCGGACAGGAACCAGATATCTACAGGATATGACAAAACATGTGGGCAAAGCCCGACAGAGATATTCAACGGCGGTTTGAGCAATGCGTTTCCTGTCAGCCAGCGGTAATACGATCCAACAAGTTTCTCCTCAGAATTTTACAGGCGTCGACGATAACAGCCATCAAGATTCCTGAGAACCCCAAAAGGCCCCCTCCTGCAATGGGGTCAGTCGCATAGAGTGAGAGGAAAGACCAAAAATTTCAAAGAGTTACCAAATCTAGAAGTAAAGATTTATTCCAAGTACAAGTATCGTATCGCTATTTCTCCTTTGGCTTCTCCTTTGGCTTCTTTCTTACCGGAAGTGTTAATAAATGCTCCCCGCCTCTCTTCCTTCCAGATTTAGGAGAGCACGGGGGTAGACACGCAGTACTAGCCGTACCCACAGCAGCACCCGTATCTTGAGAATCAGAGTAAGGCGAAGATTACGGGAGAGCAGGCTGCCTAGGCAGATCAGCAGCAGCTCTTTTGACAGCCTCAGGGGTCCCCTCCCACCCACTGATCACCTTCAAAAACTCCAAATAGGTTTCCTCCGCAGCTCCATCGCCTCTTTCTCTTTCTCACCGCCAGGGGTGTTACCAAATAAAGGTGTATGCACCACGCGAACGAGCCCATCCTCGTCGACGGCGATGACCGCACCAAACAAAATATTGTGCGGATTCTGCCATTTCCTCGGTCTGACGACATATCCGTAGCTTGTCCTGCCGGCACAGAAGCTGCCGCCTTGGAGCTTGTAATAAAGCACTATGAAGGGGGAGGTGAGTCGCTCCACGGAGCCCCATCCACATGTATGGCCTCGAGATCCAGATTTGGATCTCCCATTTCCTTCCCCATGGATTTAACGGACTCCCTGATGCGGGTCTGCGCTGCGGGTGAGACTGCTACTGATGTACCGTCACGCTTATCAACGGGTTGCGCTGTATACTTGGTCTCACCACGCTTATTGTTCTACTTCAGCCTGACTGAAGTAGGGTGGGAAATCGTAACATTCACCGACAAAGTGAAATCCCTTCTTTCATGGTTCGGTACCGGCAATACCTGGGTTTTAACTGGCCAATCCTTAAATGAAACATATCCTTTCCAGCTATTGATGAAGAAAGATTTTTCGCTGTCTACTTCAGTCAGGCTGAAGTAGAACAATAAGCGTGGTGTCTCGCGTCGCTCCTAGTTTTTGGGATAGTCAATAAACTAGAATCGACGCATACGCATCATGTAAAGTCGTACCAGCGTTGGCATGGCACATGCAAGGGAAATGAGGAACGCAAGGAGGACGAAACCCAGCGAGTTCGGACGGGTGAAGAACATTGAGGAAGATAATCAGATACTTCTGTGTGAGACTGAGAGGAGCGTTGAAGTTGAGATGCTGGCCACAAAGCGGCGCGATACGACTGAACTGAGCCAGCAGTTGGGGAACAGTTTGCTCTTTCGTTTCATTTATATACTGGAGGCAGTGTACATATGCATATATGATGAGTTGACATGGAAAGATTTACTGCTAATCTACGAAACACAAAGTCGAGCAAGTCCTGGACCTGCCCTGGACTATAAAAATGGAGGTTACAACCTCATTAGAGATAGAGTTCAGTACTTCCGCTGACCCTCCCCGTACTCACACTGGCCAGGGAGGTGCTGAAATTCAGAGACTGTAGCCTACGTCGGCGTCCACCACCATTCCGCCCACAGGAATATCATCTTCACTGTGGCAAATACATCAGCTGTGGCGGCGCGTCGTGACTCGTCGTTGGGCAGTAGATTCTGCAGTCAGGATTTTACAGGCGTCGACGATATCGATAAAGAGCCATCAAGATTCCTGAAATCCACAAAAGGCCACCTTCCGCAATGGATCAGTCGTGTAGAGTGAGAGGAAAGACCGTGACTATAGGCGCATCCCACAGGAACAGTCTCGAACAGTCACGGTCTGGCTATTCCGAAGGTTTGAAGATAACGATTTATTCCAAGTACAAGTATCGTATCGAGTCGCTACTCCTTCTTTAACTCCTTCTTTGGCTTCTTTGCAGGTCTGATCGGAAGCGCCCCAAATGCCTTGCTTTCCGTTGGATGCTCCCCCTGGGCCACATGTTCCACTTCCTCGACTTCTAACGAATGCTCCCTCTCCCTCTTCCCTCCATGTTTAGGCCCAGTACTAACGGCACCCGTATCTTGTGAAGCGGGGTTCGGTGAAGCAGGCTCGGGTAAATTAGCAGCAGCTTTTCTGAAAGCCTCAGCCATCTCAAGAGTCATCTCCTTCCAACCACTTATCACCCTCAAAAACTTGGAGTCGGCTTCCTTCCAGAGTTCCAAGCTCTTCTTCTGCTCCTCGTCTCCAGGGTTCAAGGAATCAAATGAAGGTAGGTGGACCACGCGCAATCCATCCTTGTCGCTGACAACAACCCCACCAAGCAAAATACGAGGATTCTGACCCTTCGGGTTGACGAAATATCCATAGCCAGGATTGTCGGCACAGAAGTTGTCTTTTCCGGCTATTACCTTCCTTGAAAAAAATTCAAGTTCCATCTTTTCGAGCTTGAAATAATACAGTTTGTCGGGGGCGGGGGGTACATATTGGAATGTCCCGGGCGAGGGCACACGTAGCTCTCGAATCGGTTCTCCCATTTTCTCCAATATGGCATTAATGGAGTTCTTAACGTCTCTCTCCAGTCCCTCTGCGAGCCATACTAGTTGACCACGTTCACCGAGCATCGTCACTCTATAATCCTGTGAGCCGCGTCGCTCCTAGTTTTGGAAAAGTCAATAAACCAGAATCGACGCATCATGCAAGTCTTACCAGCGTTGGCATGGCACATGCAAGGGAAATGAGGAACGTGAGGAGGGCGAAGCCCAGCGAGTGACGTGTGAAGAACATTGAGGAAAGATAATCTGATACTTCTGTGTGAGACTGAGAGGAGCGTTGGGGATGAAATGCTGACGAAAAAGCGGCGCGATACAAGTGAACTGAACCAGCAGTTGGGGAACAGTTTGCTCTTTCGTTTCGTTTTATCCTTCGACACAATGGGTATATGTATATATGATGAGTTGATACGGAAAGATTTACTACTGCGTATTGCCAATTTACGAAACACCAAGTTGCAAGTACTGGACAGTACTGGACTATCCAAAATGGGGGTTAACCTCGTTAGAGATAGAGTCCTGCACTCCCCTGACTAACACTAGCCAGGGAGATGCTGAGATCCAGAGACTGTGTAGCTTTCGTCGGCGTCCACCACCATTCCGCCCACCAGGACATCTCCACAGGGCCCCGGAAACTCCCCTCAGACCTTGTCCGCCAAAAAATCCTGAAGTACGCTATGATTTTGGGCTCAAGTACGCTATTTCGGACAAGGATCGTCACGTGAATCTAAAAATTCGCTAAAAAATCCAAAAAAAAATCCCAAAAAAATCCTGGACCCTCCTACAGGCTTCGATGTATGCTATGATCTAAGCATGATTCTGAGTAACATTTCTGGCAAGTATTATAATTTTCAGCGCGGGTAAGGCCTTGAGAACCTTTTTTGCGCCCGGTTTTTGAATTTGAAACGTCCCACTGTGTCCCAGGACAGTCATTTAGATGCATATTATACAACGCATCCTTCCTGAGGTGGTAGTACAAGATATTAGCGACACGCGCATGAGTATGAAGATGGTACTTGTGGCTTTCGCCGCAAGCTGGATATCGTCTAGCTCATCGGGAGAGAAGAACATAATCTAACAACAACAGGATAACGGAAAGGTAAATTTTTGTACGGCTTACACTTTTGTTGCACTCAGTTGTCAGGTACCGGTCAGCCCCCGGCTTTGGCATGCTTCTTTGGACTAGAAGTACTTCAAAAATTTCGGTTCGGCGCTGGCGCGCCGGCCTAAAGTACGCTATGTAGGACAGGGAAGCGGACCATTTGGCCTAAAATACGCTATAATAGGACAGGGATTTCATGAAATTTCCGGCCTAAAATACGCTATTCCGGACAAGGTCTAGGGGGAGTTTCCGGGGCCCTATCTCCACTGTGGCAAAACATACATCAGCTGTGGCGGCGCAATATCCTACATCATCAGATGCCAGCAGATGCTGGCCACCCTGGATGTGCATGAGGAGAACTTAGAAGATACGGGTTCCGGAGGCTGTACATGGACAAACTGTGGTGCATTGTGTAACGTGTTGTCTTATGTTGCCCAAAATGGAACAAACCCACCGTTACTTCGACGGCCGACGAAGTCAGAGATAAGTTTTCTTTTATCATTATTTGATTATTATTATTCTTTTATTCCGTGCGTACAAGGCAGAAGACTCGCGAACCGGCACTCCGGGACACTCCATGGTTCTATGTAGACACTTTACAGCAAAGGCAGTCAGATAAGTATGGGGTAGTATTAGTTGTAACTTGTCAGGCTCAAAGCCATTCGGGTCGACAATATGTCTCTCCGGTCTCTCTCGATGGGATCACTTTCAGCAGTGGGGGATACTGATACCCCGCCCTCTCCAATACATGATATCGGCTTGTGAGGAATCCCCCGGGAGATGTGCCCGAATCACAGAAAATGCTTCTGGATTTTCTTACTATTCCAATCCTTATCTATTCTCAATTTCTAACAATTATCGGCTTGAACAGTGCAGGCACAATCCACTATATCTGTAATATGTATACGTAGTAGCATACACCTTCAAATATTTGGAAGACTTCAGCTTCAAGCTTCATGAGAAATAGTTTTAATTTCTTAAAGATGGGAAAGAAGACTTGGGCAGCATCCACGGAAGCTCTAGGTACGATGAGATGCTCCACGGTCAGAGAGCCTAGTGAGGGGCAGGAGTTCTAGCGTTCTAGCTTTGGTCTGGAACTTGGAAGATCTCTTGTGAGTGACTCTCACTCAAAAGCAGAGGTTCGATGTAGCGTATTGCTTGAGAAAGATATCATGAATTGGAACCTCTTTTCAGCTCTGAGCTTCATAATCACTTACTCGGGACATCTGGTTTTCAAAAGTTACCAAATTTGGAAATAAAGATTTATTCGAATTACAAGTATCGTATCGCTACGTATATATATACCCCGTCTTGTACTTCTTGTTTCTTATCGGAATTGCGAATGAATGGTTTTCTTGGACCGAATGCTTCCTTCCTTTCTCTCTCTCCGCTTCTGACGGCTTCTCTTCTTTGTTCGCGTCCAGAAGAGCAAGTGCGGCATGGTTACTCGTGCCGGGAGAAGCAGAGTTAGGCAAAACAGCGGGAGCCTGAGGGTCCTTAGCTACGCCCTTCATTATCTCGACGTTCCGTATTGGCGTATATTGGTCATCCGCGTGAGAGTACTTTGTGTTTTCAAAGAGGTTTTTCTCCGTCTTCCCCTCCTCCTCAAAACTTGTCCGACGGAAAGCGCAATAAGGTTGGGATTTATTTGAATTAAATAAAGTGATCGTGTCGCTACCGCACCAGTATCTCTTCCTTTCGTCCTTCTGTTCTTTCATCTGCTTTAACCAGGGAGGTGTATGTTATGCTTCCGCATGATCAGAACCCCCAGAGCGTTTCTGACAGTAATGCTAGCCTCAGTCTGGCGCTCCTTCATCGCCAACACCCATGGTTCTACCAGCAGAAATTCTGTCAAAAATGCAAGATATTCCCGGTCCAGGACACCCTGCGCTTTGGAATCGTGTAAGGGGTTATGAGCCTCTTCAACTACATGCCCGTCCTTGCCAGCGACAACTGAACCAAGCATGATGTAGTGTGAGGTGATGACATATGCATAGCATTCCCGGCCGTCCTCGTCGAAATCACAGAACTTGCCTCCAAAGAGCTTGTAATGAATCCTGATCGTGGGATCGAATTCCATCTCAGCGTCTGGAGTCTGACCTGCTGCTAAGACTATATTTTTCGGCCCCGGGTCTTTGATACTTGGCCCCATGGCATTAATGGATGCCTTAATGTGTTGCAGCGCTTCGGTTGCGACTTTTGATACTAGTTTACCGCGTTCATCGAACACCGTCACTGTATACTTGGTGGCATCGCGTCGCTCCTAGTTTTGGAATAGTCAATAAACCAGATTTGACGCATCATGGCAAGTCTTACCAGCGTTGGCATAGCACACGCAGGGGAAATGAGGAACGCGAGGAGGACAAAACACAGCGAGTGACGTGTGAAGAACATCGAGGGAGATAATCAGATTATTTTTGTGTGAGAGCGTCGGAGATGAGATGCTGGCGAAAAAGCGGCGCGAGATGAGCGAACTGAACCAGCAGTTGGGGATTACTGTGCTCCTTCGTTTCATTTATATCCTGGAGGCAATGGACATATGCATCTACAGTATAACAAGTTGACACGGAAAGATTTACTCCGATTATTGCCAATCTACGAAACACAGGCTCTTGAGTCCTGCGCTAGGAACAGGTCCTGGCAAATTGATGCGTTATCGGCGTTGACGTTGACTCGTTTTCCAGCTTTTTGCCCTTGAGTTGGTTGACAAGCACCACTGCAATTTTCTTGAGAACATTTGCTTGAAGGTCAGATGGGTGATGGTTAGTGCTAGGTGAGGGCGAGTGATTAAAGAAATTTAACTATTTAGCCTTTACCTCACACGTTCGAATGAGAGGATTCACCATTGTAACGGCAATACCCATTGGTACAGATATCTGCTCTGCCACCGCTTCCGGAGCTTCAAAAAGCGTATGTCTCGTCTTACGAGGTTGTTCACCACCCAGAATGTCGTCATCTGAGAAACATAATCAAACGAAAAAGACATTGGTAAGATTATCAGGATAGCAACCACATCGCCTCTTTGATTCTAAAGCCTTCGAAAGGAGATACTTTCTGGGCCGAAAGCATGCTATCGTCCGGCACAGAATGAGGAAAACACTCGGGTTTGCTGCGCTGTTTGAGATGTTCGAAATCAAGGCGGAGAACGGCGACAAACCGCGGTTAATCAAATAAAAACGTTTCATCATTTATCGCAACATAGATCGTCTTTACATTTTCATCCAAGATTTCTACAGTGCTTCTCCTGCCAACCACCGTTGTACGAGGACCAAGGACTGAGTAGGTTTATCGTATGGCACCTAGATAAAACCCATGACCAAGTCAGTGGTACTGCAAAAGAGACATAACCCCCGACCACAAAACACATACCATATGACCAGCACCTTCGACCGTAGCAAACGTAAACAGTCCTCCCTTTGCGCTCCGCGTAACACCCGCCTTTACACCAGAGATATGCCAGTCACGGAGGTCTTGCGATGCAAATTCCTGGTGTCCACTCCACTCTAGGGCTTTGGACCATCGTTCATTTCCAACCCAGTTACAGATCCAGTCGTATGATCCGACTAGACGACATGAGAGCAGGATTGTGAATCGCCATTTCTATTTCGAAGAGACGTTTATGGCTTACCATAGATCAGCACTCGGACACCACGCTCCAGTAATGCTGCGACGTATTCCTTGCTGGAGTGTGCTATGTCCTGCGTTCTGCCGAATGCCTTACTGACATCGTTGCTGCATGAGCTAAAGTTGGTCGGGATACTTGTATGAAGATCAACACCAATCTGACTTCGAATGTCCGGTCGGGAGAGGAAATTGCTGATCTGTCTGAAGGAAGGGAAAAAATAAGATGTGGACGTCTACACGGCGCGAAAGTAAATGCTTACACAGTTACCGGATAACACAACGTTGTCTGGACAGTCCCATTGCAAGGCCCGCTGATATCGTATGGATTGGCACCTAGTATCCAAGGAGTGAGCGTCGACTGATGAACGCGTTGAATATAATACGCACCAGAAGCCCAAAACGACGCCGAAAATGCTGTATCACAAAAATCCATCGCAGCACGACAGTTGATGCTGTCGTATATATCAACGCAGGCTTCGCGAACCCATTTCTGGCAGCGAGGTATCTGCAAAGAATGAGACCACTAGAAATCTTATTAAGTGGCAGGTAGACCGACTATGTTCTTCATGGCGACGCAAGTGTTGATATCAAGAATGGGGTCGACAGATGCTGAAGTACAGGCCATGTCGTAGTACGAGGGTGTCATGGTTTCCCAATCTGTCATTCCATTTCCTGTCCAAAAAATTCACTTCGCTGCTCCAGTACAGCGAACATTGAACGCACCAATCATCACTGAGGTGAGGTTTATGGGTGTCAACCCAGCCTCAATAAGTCGAGGATTTTGATCATAGACAGCCGCAGCAAACAGAGGAAGATAGCGACCCTGGAATGGCGAGTCAGCGGAGAAGTCAAGTCGAAGGAGCAAAAAAACTCACTCCGTAAGATTCACCAGCCATGTGAAATCCTCGGCCCTTGAACTTGGTGAAATTCTCGAAGAAAATGGCAACAAATGCAGCGATATCTTTGGCGGCTTCTTCAGTGGTGCCCTGATAGCACTGAGGACCGAATAGCCAACGGAAGACAGATAAACACGTACAACTGTCTCTCCGTATTCCGCATATGAGAACCCGACGCCGATCGGCTGATCAATGAAGAAAACGTTGGCGTTTGTATTCCACGACTCGGGGTGAAATTTTGCACCATCTTCGTCCAAAACTCTGCAAGGGCCTGGTATTGTCCAGAGTGAATAAGGATCCGGTCATCATGAGTGCTAGCCACGGACCAAGTTCCATGAAGAGTCCAAGTGAAGACGAACAGCCCGGTCCTATTCAAGATCATTGAGTCCAATTTCGAACATACAATAACAAAAGACTACCTCACCTCCGTTGGTCCAGAAAATCACATCATCCGTGTCAGGATCATTTCTACTTTCAAAGAAGTAGAAGAAGAGATGTCTAGCTTCAATATCGATGTATCCAGTGTATGAACTGAACATCAAGTCAGAGAATGCGTCTGGCTTTGCGTATGAGTTACCCACTTTACAGTAGAGTCACAGAAACTGCTTTTCTTGATTCTAACGCTGTGTCGAGGGAAGGAAGGATGTCCCAAAATCGAGAATTCTGAATCCCGCACATAAGATAAAGATTCCAGAGGTGTGAACAGTTGAGAGTCGGTGGGCAAGTTCTCTGTGGATGAGTCCGAGCTGGAAAAGGATGCCAAAGGAACCTGTGAAGCTACGGCTCCGGATAATAGGACGAAAAGAAGGCCAAAGTTTCTACCGAGCATTGAGAATCGAAAGACGAAAGACGAGGCCCATGGTGGTTGTCAAAATATAAACAGATTGCCGCCGGCCCGGCGCATTTACATGGGTGAATGCTCTCCTCCAATGAGCATAAAGTAATTGGTAATAACCCTTTGTCCTGACAAGGTTCTATTTACTGGCACGGTTGCCCACCCGCTCTCGAGATGGCCTTATAATAAGCTAACGTTGTTCGATGACCGAATCGCCCACTACCTGACTAAAGAATAAACCCGCCGCCGACTCGACTCTTCTGGACGTAAGTACACTCCAGTTTATGTAGTCCTCCTAGAAATCCTTAAACAGCATTTGAACGCGCAATGACTGCGAACCAATGAAGCTATTGATGCGCACACACTATTTGACGTCGTGCTTGCTGTAATCAAAAGATAAGGATAACTGAACAATTTTGATCCGTTCCGTAACTAGAGTATGCCTACTGTTAGAACAAGTAACGACATTGGGAGCAGGGGGAGTGAGGCGTGGTACTTAGTAGGCGGGGTGGGGAAGGGTGGGGAAAGGTGGGGAACCCCTCCGATTCGAAGGCCACCTTGGTACCAACAGTTCGGCTCCGCGCCTACTCTCCAACCAAGCTTGATATTGGACGCCTCTCCAGAATACGATACCCTGTACCCATCGAGCTCACGAGTAGTGTCAGCCCTGTAAATATAATGAGAGGACCCTAAAAACAACTGTCAGATTAAAAATTAAATAGCGTCGAAAAATACGGCCTTACATATCCTTCAAACCCATAGTTAGTACGCGATTTATTGGTCAGATTCCAGGGATGAAGCAGTCCCGATGCTATAGGAGCTGCTAAAACATTCCCAATGCCTCTCCCTGTGGTAGTTTCCTTATTAGCCTAGGTTCGTACACAACCGCGATTGTAGTCCACATACCAGCAAATAAAATACTCATGAGAATCGAAGCCTGACGTGGATCATCTCCATCCACGGTCGCTACAAACCGAGGCCACAAGGCACACCAACTCGGGGCGAGGAAACCATAGATACACGCAAACACAAGGAGGGGGAGAAGGGTCTCTGCGAAGCCCAGAGGAGGAAGACAGCCAGGGCAGAGCCGAGGGAGGAAAGAAGGATGGACCAACGGACGTCGAGCAGGTCCGAAAGCCATCCCAAGAAAATAAGTCCGGGGACGGATGCACCTGCGTAGAGGGTGAGGTTGTAAACGAATCGCAACAAGTTGAACTGACCATTGATGAATGAGAGCGCAAGAGTTCCGGAAGTCGTTCCGAGGCTCAAATCAGAAGCGAAAGCTACGGTCAGGAAAGTTTAGAAATTAGGGAAGACATACGAAAACAGGAGATATAGTCACTCGGTAGGTACAATGAAGGCAAGAAACTGGCTAGTCCTTGTGATAGATTCGCCATAAAAAGAATCCAGAAAGGGCTGTACTTCAAGAACCCAGTATTGACGCTACGGATGTCTACGACTTGCGCTACCGGAACTCGAGGTTTGTTGAAAGGAAGACAAGGCACAGAGAGGAAGAGAAACGCGAAGGCCTAGAAGCCATAACTCTTAATTAGGTACAGCTCATCTCGACGTTGAACACTCACTAGTGACAGTAGTGTCGTTCTCCGGCCATATTTACTGAGAAGATTTTCGATAACAAAAGGAGTGACTACTCCTCCTACACCTGCCGCGAGTGCCTGTTACTGTGTTGTTCGCTGCCAATGTTGATATATGTAACATACCTGTACCAGAGTACATGACTCCGTTTGCCTGGACATAGACGTATCTTAGCAAAAGCGATCACAGGAGGGCAAAAAGAAAACTCAAGCTCACGATGCCTCGTTTTTGTGAGAACCATTCAAATAGATACGTCGTCGTTGGGAAGTAGAGTAAGCCTATCGCAGCGATGTATCAGCTTTTATATGTGACTCGTATAAAAGGCATGGCTTACTTCCACCCAACGAGTACATGAATCCTTGCGTGATAATCAAATGCCAAATTTTGGTCGAAAACGCAGCTCCTATTAATCCTGACACACATAGCAAAATCCCCAAAATCATTACGGTTCGTTTGTGTCGGGGGAACCGATTGATGATAGGCAGAACAACTGGGGAAGAGAGATAAAGAACACCGCTAGCCATGGAGCCGACAAGGGCGAGGGAGGAGGAGGAGTATTGTTTCAAGTCGGGATCAGTGGTGTAGAAGTTGAGGAACACTCCATAGGAGAACGGAGGTGACCTAGTACGAATGCATCAGGTATCACGACTCGAAAGGCGGGTCGAGATAGTATTACCAGACCAGAAACTCAATGAACCACGCGCTGGCAAGATACGCAAACGCGTGGAACCCACCGTCCTGGTGAGTATTCCCCGTCAACGTACGTTCAAACGTAAGCATGAATAGTGCCGCACCATTGGGGGAAGAGAAATCGCATTTTCGGGTTCAATATTGAGACCCCGTGTGCTGGTTGCTGATAGTGGGACGCTACTGGCACCAGAAAAATCGATACCATACTCATTTTCACCGATATTGTGAGAGACCGAAAAAGAAATCTCGTAGGGTCCCCGGGGGCTGTAAAGCTTAGTAAAACGTCAAGTCTGAGCGGAAGAAATTTGACCTACAGATCCTGGTCTAAGGAAGCAGGAGGATACGCAGGAATTTGTTCAAGTTCAATGCTAGAGGTGTCTGGCGAGTAGCTCATTATGGTCGAAGTCTGAGATTCACAAGTACGAAGTACTGAGCTTTTAATGACTCGACGCGCGGCGAAGGGACGACAGGCGATTGCGCAATTGAATGCCCGTTACGGATCTTGAGGGCCCTTTCTCTCAATTCCATGTACCTTGTTCGCGCGAGGGCCGTGGTTCTAGCCTAAAGAACGAATGAAGTGTCTGTCTCGGTAAAGGAATGGCCAAGGAAAAGGATAGTAATCATATTCATGAGTGATTCTTCATCCAAGGTCAACGTACATTTCATAGTCCATATCATGGGAATCCCCCTTCTGGATGAGCACTGCGTGAGCCTCCAAGTCCATTGATATTCTGATATCAAGGTTAAGGAATATTTCGGACGAACCTCTTGCTGGAAGATATTCTAAGGCGGAGCGATTCGGAACTTGACAACATTGAATATTACTGATCACGTCTTGAACATTTAATAAAGCACGTTGTTTTGCAGGTCAAATCTACCGGGAAATTCCTCGTAGTCTGTTGCAACATACAACTCGAAGGGTTCAAAGGAGGGCCCTGGAAGATCCGCAAACCCGTTCCGAATTAAGGCGTATCTTTCTTGTCCATTTTCAGTTGTAAATTTTCCTGCTGAGCCGGAGTTAAGCGCAAATTGACCTGGGGAAGGCTAGGGAGACTGGGGCGTTAACCGAAGGTCCGACACGTCCGTGATTCGTACATGTTTCCTATTTTTGTACAAGTTTATTTCTCCGAATTTCTCCTGGTGAAACCGTGACCATCTCCAGATCCGATAATTTTACAGAACTATCTTGCATGTCTCAAAGTCGCAGATCAGAGAGAGCAACATAGAAGGCGTTCGAAAGGAGTGAAAGATCGGTATCCAGATGATCCAGGCTATCGCGCAAATGTTCTATCTTGATCTCTTCTCCTGGATCCTGTACATCTGGCTCGTACAGCATTCGTGGACTTGAAGAACGTTCATTGAAGCCGCCCGCCCCTCCATAGGTCCAGAAAGCTCGAGTCCAGCAGAATCCTCAATCTTCGATCAACGTATTGGCGGAAGCAAGCGGGTGACACGATAGCACCGCCGGCCCTTGAGAACACGACAAAGGCTTCTTCCAAAGTATTTATTATAAGTAAGTACTCTGTCTTCAGTGCGACCAAAACGAGGCGATCAAGGTGGTCTCCGAAGTAACGGTTCCACGAGAGGTCCGCGCTCCAATGGTCAAAGCCTCATGTTTACTGGCTGGAAACACCTTTTGTGTTTCTATAAAAGCCTCTATGCCTCCTGTCAACGTTTCTTCATCTTATATCCAATCCACAATGTACAACCCCAGCCTCATCCGTACCGATATGATCAATACTTCTGACCAACAATCTGACCAACGTGCTCTCGCAAAGCTGAGTCCGGTTCAACGGCCGTATCCTCTCAACGCAATCTGTTCACGGCCTATTCCAAACTCTTACTGGGCCACACCGTTGATTCTGGCTTGCGAGTACCATGGTCACCCAAAAACCCTACAAGCCAAAACTTGATGCACTTCTCAAGGCCGGCGTGCGCACTTTTATCGACCTCACCGAGTGCGGAGAGCTATCACCCTACTCCAGCATCCTCTCAGGGCGTGCTGAACTGCTGGGAATTGAACCTAAAACCATCGAGTATTATAATTTTCCTATTCGTGACCGGTCCTTACCACCGAGTGTCGAATACCTATACTCTGTTTTGGATGTCCTACGTGACAATGAAATAAGAGGAAGAATCAGCGCTGTTCACTGTAGAGGAGGGATAGGGCGTAAATTCAACTAATTTGCTTCGTTCGTGTAACTGAAACTGACGAGTTGTTCTTGCTGACAGGTACAGGTATGGTAATTGGCTGCTGGCTAGTTCAGTCAGGAATTGCGAAGGACGGGATGAAGCGCTGCAGATCATTGCAAAGGAGTGGTCCACAGTAGAAAAATGCAAGCGCTTTCTCATAGTCCAGAGACCGGGCCTCAATTTGAGTTTGTCCAACGTTGGATACGAAGAGAAGAGTCCGAGTGCGGCAACTCGTGTAGAAGTAAGTGTGGGGATCGCTGGTATCTGTGCCGACTCAACATCTTACTTTTTATCGTAACAGACAGCAGCGAGATGCTGTTCCATAAAGCTGCGTCCAGGTGTACCCGTTCAAGGCGCTACAGCTTGTCTTTATCGCACTTCTTTTGGGTGAGATGTTATTCCGATTGGGCCTGAACACACTTGATTATTTTCAGGATTTATGTTCTTTTTCATGACTGCGCTTGGTCGTCTTTAGATGTGCCATCATTAGACTACCTTAGGTTCACTATCTCTAGTACCTCCCATTCACGCCCAATGCATGTAGTTATTGCAGAAGGCATATAGATCAGCACTACTTACGATCAAGTATACTTGTATTTTCTCATACTTTACGAGACTGGTAATAGTACGAGTACACAGAGAGTAATTGGTAGACTGAGTATTGACTGTCTATTACAAGATATCGCAGGCAAAGTGATTTTGAAGAGACATCAAATACAAGAACGCATCGAGTATATAAGACTAGTCAGTCATCCACAGAATCAGCACGCATTCCTTCCGCTAGACTCCTTGGATCTATAACCCAAATCGCTGCCTTTGATTGACTTGAGTTTGTATCATTATTACTGACGCCCTCCACTTTCAATCCGCCACATGCATCCTTAACGTCAGATACAGACGAAGGGCCATCCGTTAAAGGCTTGGACTCTGATGCAGCAACGTACATCTCGAACATCTCAACCCTCGCTCTCGCATTGATCTCCTTCACAATCGCCTTCACACTAGTCCGGTTTGCCGTGAGCGTTGTCCATCCCAATGCCGAGCCCCATGCAAGGCTTTGCACCGTATGCGCAGTCAAACGAGGATTGGCTTTGGTGATTATGGCACGAGGGAAGCCGGAAATAGATTCTGGTTCATTGTCCAGGGAAGGGACTCGTCTCCTTCGACGTCGAGAATATTCAATGATTTAGCATGATCCGAGTGGTCATTACTAGAGTTGGACCGAGTCCAAGTTTCCCTTTCAACGACCGAGGACCACCTTTGGAACGGGAGTGTTTTTCGTATTCCAAGATGTCGGAACATGTACTATGAAGAGACCGGAAGAACGGAGGAAGAGCATCTGGAGATGGCGTTGCGGGGAACGAGGCCGAAACAGGAACTGACGTAAACGACAATTCGGAAGGTGCAGGGTAAAATCGCAATGGTATGAGCGAAAGAAGTTTCTGAGGATAACGAGATTCTCCCCAAGATGCTTTCTTCAGCTTCTTCAAGGGTATCGGGTGGAGGAAGAGGATAGTCTTCGTCCAAATCTGGACCATCGACTGTCAGATCCTGTTCGCCATTGGACGAGAAGGCGTCGAAGAGGAGGGCCTGGGCACGACGTTTCTCCTTTAATCCTCCTCCTTGGACACGATGCGTAGGCAACGATCACGAGCCTCCCGTGTGGTCCAAAACTCGATGTTCTTTTCATTGGATGGGACTTCGGGAGTAAGTGCGTTTAGCTTGTCAGCCATCTCCTGCAGTAGTCCTTTTCCCATCTCCTGCTCGACCTGGTTCGTCAGGGCCCGAGATGTTTTAGCCATATCGTGCTGCGCGGGAAGGGAAAGCTCAAAATCTTCGTCATTGAAATCAGGATCTAAAAGTTTTTTTGCCTTGGCTTTAGTGGAGTTAACCTTTTTCTTCCACTCCAAGTATCGCTCCGGAGGTATAAATCGAGTGTTGGCCTCGTCAATACTCGTCGGTAACGCCGAGTGAGTAAGGTCGGATACGAGGGCGATGAGAACAGAAAGATCGAGATTGATCTTGGTCGTAGGCTCGAAGACAATCGAGGATGGATGAGGAGCGGTATTTTGTTGAACTTGAGGGATTTCATCCAGAGTGCGCTCGCGCCAGCTGAACATCGATTCCCATATCAGTCAAAGCTTGGATAGTTTGTGCGATACGAGGTTCAGTGGGCTCGGCGTCTGGATTCAAACGCGTAAGACGCATCGTTATCCGCGCGGAGGAATTTCCTCGAAATTCGAAATAGGTAGCTGTACAGGATGAGCTTTCGCGGCAGCTACAAGCGATCGGCCCATACGTAGAATAGAGTTGT